>AFBI03000112.1:0-111080 GCA_000230595.3 Edhazardia aedis USNM 41457 | reverse complement strand
TTATATTTTTTTATTTATGTTTTTTTCTGGGAAATAAGCTTTAATTTTGTTACACTTTAAATTTATTTATTATTTCTTAGAAAAATCGATAGTTTGATGTTCTTAGTCGATCTTGCGGTCTTCACGAATTATAAACGTTTTTGGTTAGATATAAACAATGCAACACATTGTCACGACATATATAGTTTAATTAGCATCTTTTAAGCTTAATTTATATCAAAAAGGAACAATCCGTTGTGAATAGAAAAAGATCGCAAGATAAAATTTTTTTGGTCTGATTTTGTTTGACTTTAATTAATTACCATTGACAAACGATCAATTATGAGCAAGAATTGACCAAAATTCAAATTCCTATGATAAGGCAAATTCTCGACAGAAAAACTACAAAAATACAATCTACTTTTTTATAGAGATAGAGAGATTATATTGTATAATTTAGAATTAAAAATGCATTTCTAATGCAAAACATTATTTCGAACTTAAAGTGCTATTAACGTTCTTTTTGCGTATGTTTGCTTAAAATATATGGTATTTGTCTTTTAATTACATATTATCAAAACAATTCAATAAATTATGCTGTGAATGTCATAATTTAGCTTTTTTGATAAAAGTTAAAAAGCACAAAAATTTAGATGCTATAGGTGAATCATTGGAAAAAAATACAAATATTTTATATTGCTTTTATTCATTGAAATTCTAAAATTATCTAAAATTTAAGATTCTTTTTTTAATAGAGGACATTAGATATATTCAAGTTTTTTTGATATGCAATGATTTCGTATAAAAGTTTTTTTCAATCTTGAAATCAACGGTATCTATTTTTTTAGAAATAAAAATTTCTAAATGCAGTCATTCGCTTTAAAAAATTTGTGTGTTTAAATTAATTAATGTCAAAAACCCTCAGGCTAAAACAAGATTTATCAACGTGAGAGAAAAATAGCATAAGAAATACTTTTTTTAAAAAATATACCAGGTCTAAATTTTTGTTTTTTGATATCCTATTTTTAATTGCTTATATTTTTTTTATTAATATTCGCCATGATATTATTGTAAAATTAACATATTATACAAACAAAGAAACATAAAAAATGGATATAAAGCTAGAACAATGAAAATATCTAATATTATTTTTCTTTCTCGTTTGTGGACGGAACCGGTCGGATTGTTTCCAGCCAAAATTAAATCGAACAACAGCTACAAATACAGACAATTTGTGGTGAAAGAAATAAAAAACGTAAAGGAATCTTATTGATTAATATTTGTTTTTAATAAAGGGAAAACTAGAATTAGCCGAAAAAATCAAATGTGTACCGCAAAGAAAGGTGTAAAAAACAATAAAATATGTTGTTTGAATTTCTTAGTTTGGAAGCTATATATTCCTATTTATCATAGTCACAATACTTGTATTGCATAAAACATGTAAATATATTAGTTTTATAATATTAATTAGTAGTAAATGCTAAGAAGTCCCATAAAATCTGCCTTAGAATGCATTAAATGGTCTGAACAGTTATAAACGAATGATTAATTTATAATTTCATCTATAAAAAACTTTGTTTCATCATTATTTTTATAAATACGCTAATTGTAAATTGTATTTTAACAAATGATCTTAATTTACATAAAGCAAATTCTATTCAATGTATAAAACACAGAAAAAAAACCGAAATCTGTTAATGCTTAAGTTTTATTCAAACTGACAACTTAATAAAAAGTTATAGATTCTTTGTTAAAAAAAATATAAAAAACTTAATAATAGTTTGATTTTTATTTAATATTTTTTATAGCCAAAATAGACAAAATCGGTGTTGCATGAGAAATTATGCCTAAAAAATCTCGAGTTGATGAAAAAACAAATTTGTGTAACAAATTATCATCTTTATACAAGTATATGGTAAGTATATAATTTCTTGATTTGTTTTCAAGTTCAATTTTAAGCTCTTCATCTTCTCTTGCTGTTTTTGCCAAAACAATCCTGATTTTTTCAATAATAGCTGTAAATATATCTGAGTAGTAAGATAAAAAAAGAATATTTCTCATGTAAATTTGAATGGGATTCCTTTCTTGATATGAACATTCACCATTAAATTCCGATTTTTTAAGTATATTTCCTTTACACCAATCCTTGGATAGAATCTTATCAATATACAATTCAAGATGTATGTGATATTTTTCCGGTAAATCAAATGCACAATTGTACTTAAATAAATCAAGATATGGAATAGGTGCACACTTATTATCGTTTAAATATTTGAAACAATCACAAACTTTGTAATATAATAATTTTGTCTTTTTGCAAATAATAACTTCGGGAAATGTAAATACAACAAATGCAAACTGATTCTCCATTCTTTTCATTTTGATATATTTCTGAAATAAAAGAGTATAATGCAATTCTCGAATTTTTTGATTGTTTAATAGTAGTTTGAATTCTTTATTTTTTTTGGATAGCACATCGGATAAAAGATTAGCTAAAAAATCTTCTAATTGAAAAAAAAAATACTAAGGGAATCTAATAAAGACAAAGAAACGTTTGATACTTTTTCAAAATTTACCAAATACGATTGCTTATCAAATTTTGATGCCTTTTCTATAGTTTCTTCTTTAAATGGTTTTTGTTTTGTTGTTTTTTTTTTACATATTTTAGTTATTACTAAAGTTTTTTTAAGGGTTTTTGTATCAACATATAGTAATCATTTGTGAGTTTTTTTACTAAACCAGGTATTTCTGGATAAAATAGACTTATAAATAACCAGAAAGATTTAATCTGAATAATATCCTTATTAAACAAGTCGACATCTACGAATATTTTAATAGTCTCAGAATAGAGATCTGTTAAAAAATCAATTGAATTTTGATTTTCTAATGCTTTTTCGAATAATTCAGATGGTTTCTTTGCTTGTTTCAAAATATCTTTTTTTACAGTTTTAAATTTTATCAATTCTGCATTCAAAAATTCATTTAAATTAAATTCAAAGCTAGAAAAATGATTATAAATTTTGGGAAACATTTGAAAAAGTAAATAATAGGCTTTTTTAATGTTAGGAAATTTATTTGGATTTGTGAAAAGTTTATTGTATTTATTTATGGATGAATTTCTTTTGTATGTAGATAATGCTTTATCTTCATCAATAGGCATATAAAAACTTTTACGGTAGTTGAGAGGTTTTTTTTTCTTATTTAAAAACACATTGCAACCGCTTTTTTTCTTCGAAGCTGTTTTTTTATCCTTAATATCAGGATTTTTTAAAATGCATGTAGAGCTTGTGTTATGAATATTTGGTTGTTGCTCGATCTGGTTTATATCTTGTTGGGATTCTGTTTGATGATCTCCGGCACAAATATTTAACTCGTTTTCATTTCTAATTTTTTGAGAGTTTTGATTTCCAAGATTTATCTCGTTTTTCTCTTTACTTATTTGATCAAACTGATTGCAAAAAATTGCCTCGTTTTTTTGATTTGAATGTGTTGTTTTATCAGCTGTTTCGTATTTACTTTGATTTTTTTCTGCCGTATTCATGCTAAATGCTGGATAACTTAGATATGAAAACATAGGGCTTTGCGTTATATTATCCGAACCTGGGGAAGAATTTAATAGATCAGTTATTTTTTGAGATGTTTCAATAGCTTTTTGTTTATAAAATTCTGTAAGATTTTTGTAATGAATGTATTTTGAATATTGGTAATGTTCTTGATTCCAGATATTATTTGAGTCCGCAGTTTTTATGTTGTAGTTTACCGGAAAATTAGAATCCGCATTTTGATCATTTTTTTCTGCTGCCAAGAAATTAAAACCTACTTTCGCAGGCGAGTCATAAATATCACATTGATTTGGTAATGTGGTTTTTTTTCTTTTGGGATCGATCTGCTCATTATCATTAAAATTATCTTCTAACATAATAAGAGCTGACCTTTTTTCATTTGGCTTATTAAAATCAGCAGAAGAATCATTAATATTCGATTGTGCGGTTTTATTTTGATTACAGCGTGTATCATTTAATTCGGTTAGATTTTGATATCTATTTTGTGCAAATACGCCCGAGTTGTTTGGTTCTGCATGATTTGTATGCGATGAGCTGTGAGTTTTCGGTGTTATTTTTATACAAGAATCGTAAACCTGTGTTTCTGCGCTTTTATGATTGTTTAAAACAACTCCATAAGGAATAGTTGCTTCGGTTATTTCTAGTGGGTTAGCTACATGACTTATTTCTTTAAGATTATTCTGTTGTATCAATACATCATTATTTTGGCTTATTTGATTATAAGAAATATAATGATGTGGATATCTCCTATAAAGTGTATCATTATTTTCTGTAAAACTGTTTTGAACCACTTTTTCAGAATTAAAACTATTGAAAGGTTGTAAATTATAGCGACTAAATGTGTTTACAGGAATGTTAAATCCAGTTTTTTTCATGTTTTCAAATACAGAGTGGCATTCAACAATTTTCTGTGATTCAACATTTGTTTCGAAAGAATTCATGTTAATAAATCTATTAGAATCAAAACTTATAAACGAATTTTCATCAACGTTTGTAGCAACATGGGTTTTTTTAGTGTTTGTTTTATCAATTTCATTTTCAAAAGTTGGTTTTTTTAGAAGAGATTGATCAAAAAAATTTTCGCTGTTATTTAAGTCTCTTCCTTGATTACAATCATCTAAGATATTCGAAAAGTGAGAAGAAATAGTACTTTCTGACATTCTAAATGCTTTACTTGATTCATTACCATCAAAATCATTGATTGATTCGAATCTATGTGAATTAAGAGTGTTGCTTGCGTATAAAGAGAGAAAATTGTAAATTAAAAGAGCCATTATTATTATGGGGGACATTTTTTATATAATAATATTTACAATATTGTGTGATATTTTATAATTATGCTAGAAATTATTTGGCTAATGACCACGTGCGAATAATTGACATAGGATACAATAAAAAAAATGATTAGCTATATTTATAAAATTAGTATTATGAACTTTTTCTGTCAATTAAATTGTATAAGAAACAAATGTAAATGACAAAATATTAAAAACATTGCTTTTACGTCAATTTAAATGAATTTTCAATTACATTAATTAAAATTTCCTTTTTTAAAATCAATTTATAAATGTATTGGATTGGTATGAAAATATAAATTAATAAATGATTGAAAAATAAAACTTTCCCTGAAGAGAAATATTGATAATTATACAAAATTATAGTTATATATATTTTTTTATATAAATAATATAATAAAAAAAAATCCCACTGAGTCTATGAAAACACTGTTAAAAATTTCAATAAAACACAGCATTTATATAGAATATACTTGTCTTAAAATAGAATATAATTATATGATATCTTTAAATAAAAAAAATCACCAAAATGCATGAAAAAAATATAAATAAAATATTATGTTAAATTATGTTAAAGCTTTATTAGTATAGATAGTATTTGTTTTGTCAAAAAAAAGTATATTTTTTCTATTTGATTCATGTTATTTACAATCCATCAATTAGCTTTAAAATAATAGCTATTTGATTTAAAATTGAAATGGTGTGTCAATGTAAATATTCCATTTGGTTTTAGAAATAGTTCTAATCATAATAACTGTTTTGCAATGATAAAAGCGAACAAAATGAACAATTTTGCCAATCAAAAGAGCTTTTTTTTAACATATTAATGTTTTAGTATTAAAGGCTCGTATTGTATTTTTTACATTAATAATTTTATTATAACTGTCAATCAGCCCAGAAGTGAAACATACTAATATAAATCTCTAACTATCAACAAAAAAGATAGCAGTAAACTATATTTCTGTGTGTAAATGTATTAAAAGAAAAAGAAGTTAGAGAAAAATATTTCTTAAATCAATATTTCTGTTTGCAATACACTGCATAAGAAGGGGTCGATTTTCGTAACCAATTAAAACTTATATGAAACTGTTTGATAGAAGGTGATTTTGGATCCGTAAATATACATTCGATTACAAAAGAAAAACCATAAAAGGCCTAAGAACCGATAAAAAAAATCAATAATAGTATTTCAGAGCAATTTTGAGCACAATGCTCTAAAAAAAGACGAGAATAAGACATGGCACATACATGATTTAGAGTTTCTTATAAATAAAAAAACACAAGCATTTAAAAATTCCGTCTTTATCTTATAGTTTTCTCCAAATAATTTTTGTTAAGAGAAGGTTTCATTTAATTTATAATTCGTGGAGGTTGAATTGAAAAAAAATTGTTAGATATTTTCCTAAAACTGAATACTACTATCAATTAATATAATAATCAATTCAATTCCTAAAATGCAATTGATTTTCATTTTAAAAATTAACAACACAAATTTGTTTTTTTGTACCTTCTTTATATCTACTAATGTGGTAAATTTTACGTCTTTTCATCCTTTCAACATCTGCAATTTGAATCGGGATACCATTGTACAAAAAACATAGTGCCTACATTATTTCTTCAGCAGTATCAGTCACCACAATTAATCACGATTGTTCATTGTATTGCCACCAAAACATATTTTTCAGTTTTTTTTCTTTAAAACATATTGATACATTTATGTGTAACATCGCACGTATGTTTTTATCCCTAGTTTTTTTCAAATTAGTAACCTCAGAGCATTCTCGTTCAAATAATTACGTGTAATTATTAATGTGTTGACTGAGTTTTTAATTAAAGTAAAAATATTTATAAAATACATATGGTCACAAGTAAACAAATATAGTTTTTATTGTCGCTTTCAATCATTTTCATTTTGTAAAGGCATTATGTTATAATAACTAGAAAAGAATATCAATTAGATGTTTTAAAAAAATTTAATTAGACAAACTGTGGTATCCATCGGATATCCATTTGTTTGAAAGATACAATTCAATAATTGAATTGCTTTTATACTTATTTTGTTGCGCATAATTCAATTTATTGTAAAAATTTATATTGTTTTTAAAATTAGAAGAAATATTATTGTTCATTATTTTTTTTATTATAATTAAATTCTCTGCTTTTATATTTTAAGCACAATTTTTTCATATATATACATTTGTGGTAATTCGTTCGAATTGTGTTAAAATGTGTTAAATTCTGGTAAAACTAAAACAAAATCAATTTCTAATTAATTACCATAAATGGAAAAATTTCAATTTTTATTACCCATAGATGTTGGCATACAACACAAATATGCTGAACGAATTATCTATCGATTTATTTGTTATCAAAATAATATAAGTTCTCTTTTTTCGCCTTTTTTTGGAAAAAACTAAGTTATAATTGTAACTAACCAAATAAATATCTTAATTATATAATTTTTGATTTAATTATTTTTAATAAGCAGTACTAAAAATTAAACCTTTCTGATATCAAGTTCGTATGATGTTTTTTGTATACTTAGTCATGCTATGATCTCTCTCTATATTTTCAAATTTTACTTCAGTAATATGCCACTTGTGTAAATAATCTAGTAGATCATTTTAACATCTTTCTTTTTTATACAAATATAGAAGTCTATTTATAATACAAATTTTTACACAGATTGTGGGCAACAAAATTTCCAAGAAATTCAAAATCAATTATGCATGGAGTTTTTTTTACCTTTATATGCATTAACTCACGTATTAATCCGTCATTTTTCTAAATTTCCTTTCATTTTGTTTTGTTTCATTTATTTTATTTTACTATTATTTGTTTAAATCCATGAAAAATAGTGCTAAATTTATTAAAAAGGTATTAGGATTAAAATCAATAAAGAAATGATATAGTAGAAAAATCTAACCATTAAAAAAAATCTAACATACCTCTTGATAATATTTATGAAATTTTGTTCTTTTAATTTAAAACTATTTTATGCTACTACTGTTGACACATATACTGCATTTGTAAATAAAAATTATACGACCTACATCTTAAAATAGCTTACATTCGAATTTTCTCAAAAAATCACGCAAGATATTTTTGAAAATTCTAATTTATCAGAAATTTATAAATCATATTGTAAATACTCGATAAGATAAACATTTTTTGCAAATATTAATGATTCATGATTAAAAATGTGTCATCTTACATGCTTATAATTTGTTTATGATTCGAAAACAAAAAATGTATAAATTCCAGTGTGAATCATTATTATGTGACTTATGTATGTTTGCGCTTTTTCTATTTTTAATTATACTGTCATTTAAGTAGGTTTTTGATTTTCTACCAAAAAAAATATGTCGCTGTATGTTATGTGTTTCATGGTCGGGTTTTAATACACGATTTGTATAATTTATGTTATAATTACTTTGGTTTTCAATTTCAAAATATATAATGTACGTTTGGTTTATTTTTGCATTTATATGCAAAATCTATAATGTTCAATGCTCTTTTTAATGGATCGTTTAAATTTATAATATAATTATTTGTATTATTTTGTATATCGTTATTTCTAAATACAAATATCATGCTTTGTATAAACATTACCTTTTGATATTAAATTAAAGATGTATTAAAAATCAACAATCAGAATATAAATATTGTTTTTTTCTTGCATTTTTTTGAATACCTTTAAATTATTTTCGCTGGATTTCAACAAGCAACATATTATTTAACATTTTTCAATTTCATATAAGGCAATTTTAGAATAAGAAGCTAAATAAATAAAATTTACATGTATAAAATTGCTGTTTTATCAATTTATGCAAACCAGTGCTGTTTAGGATAAAATTAAAGTAAAAAGCGAAAATCCAAATAAAAAGTTATTTTTTCGGAATTACTTACCCCTTTGGGAAATTTGGTAATGTGAATTTTTGATTAGTAATCAAAAAAAAATCACCCGTTATGAATTAAACTGTATTATAATTGTTCGTAGATTTGCTGAAAAGATTAGTTAAAAATGTCTGTAAAAAGTATGACTACTGATACGTATTCATTTACTTGGTGAAAAGAAATTAAAATAAAAAATTTGGTCACAAAACTGATGTCGAATATATAAAATGATGATTGATTGTTTTTTACAAATAGAAAACGACCACATTAATAATGATATATGCAAATGCAATGTTCTTGATCTTGCAAGAAAGATCGTCAAAAAATAGTAATATGATGAAAAAAAAACCACAAAATATGTGTTTTTGTTCCACGAAATGCAAAAAGTTGTAAAAACCGAAATTTTTTTTAAATGATATATGTTTTAACAGAATATATTTTGGTTTTAAAAACATACATAATCGTAGATTTAGATAACAAACACATTATTCCAAATAATCAAATAAAATTTTACGGTCAAAGGTGATTTCACTCTAGAAATATACCACACAACCACTGTTTTTTAAAATTGCGTTACAAAATAACAAAAAACACATTGAAAACCAATGTCGGAATTGAAATATCAAAGTTTTTTTGTAGTATAGAGACTTGAATAAAAGCAACTAGTATTTTAAACTGATCTCTTTGCTTTGTTTATATTCTTTCTTTAATTTTTGTTTTTTTATTCGTCTGTATACCGTTAAAAGCAAATCCTCTAGTATCCAAAAATTGCAAATTAATTTTTTGACGTTATCTTTTTTTATATTGTCTATATGATCATATTAAATCAATGAAAATATTTAATATCTTTTGATTATTGTAGTTATAACTACATCATAAACATATAAAAAACACAAAAAAAACAAATAAGTATTTTGATTATATTTTTATTGTTGTTTATATGAAGAATTTATTGGTAATTGGTCTGTTTCCTCTATTTCTAAAACTACTAAATATCTTGATTTAAAAAATCTATTGTTTTTATATTATGAGTTTCATATAAAAAACCAAAATTAAAAGATCAAGTGTAGATGATTTCACACATAATCAATTAATCACTGAATTAAATATTTTTTAACAAAATTAAAACAATAATTTAAAGAAAGTATGTTTTTTTATTCTTTTATCACAGGAGAAATGTGTTTAACATCAGTTTATCTTTTTTATATATTAACTTTACTGCTTCAACAATTTATGTAATACAAATAGATATAAGATTTGTTTTTATATTTCTGCATTATAAAATTCACGTGTGTAGTCTTATTATGAAAATTTCAACAAATTCATTATATACTTTTTACAGCAATTTGAGATATAAAATGATTGGTTTAGTTGGATTCAAAATTCTCAATCTTTTTTTGGTTTATTTTGGGATTTATAAACTCTAGTTATATATATTTAAATATGTTGTGTTAAGTATATTCTAACATAAAAATATATTTTGCATTTTCTAATTCTGATTAAAAATATAAATTGAAAAGTAATATATATTTTGTTGATTAAATTCTTACATAGATTTATCAATTCAATATGTTTATAAGTGTTTAAATCTTAAAAAGTTTTAAATTTTAATATTGTATATAAAAAAACAATCCTTTTATCTATATTGTTGAAAGTTTTCTTAATTTAATTTTTAAAAAAATAATCAAGTGAGATAAAAGTATATTTTCGTTAGCAAACCAAATTTGTTTATAAATAGAGAAATTAATCAAATAAATATATCATAAGAAATTAAAATTTTTTAAATCTTGAAAAAAACTCGATATTTAAAAATTTGTGTGCAATTAATAAAATTTTTCAATGCAGTTACAAGATTTTCAAAATTTCTAAATAAACAAAAAAACTAAAACTAAATTTTTTGAACAGCAACAAAAAAAAGTCCTCTGAAAAGCATAACAATCTTCAAAAGAATGTTATGTTTCTAAAAAAACCTAAATGTGTCAAATTATAGATGAAGCAAGAATTATTTAATTCTTATTTCGTGATACAAAAAAATAAATATTTCGACAAAAAAAACATTAATGCGCTTTATATCCTTAAATTTAAACCTAAAAGAGTGCCCAAAAAAATCCTAATTCAAAAAAATGGGTATGAAAAGTTTGTTTACCTGATAATTTTTTTTATTTTTATTAGGTAAAAAATCCATTTATTTGTATCAATACACATTAAAAAGCAATAAAATAAGACGACACACTTTTTTCATGAATATTTTCCATATAATTATAGTTTTTTTATTACTATTTACATGTGCATTTTCTTTAAAAAATATTCGCTATTTCGATTTTAATTGATATTGTGCAGACTTATAAGCTTTGAAGTTTTTATTGTTGTGGTTTTACCTCAGACACGACTAAATAAACACAAATCTTGTCTACTTTGTAAATTGACAACAAGGCGCTATCTTATATTATTTTTTATGCATGAAAATTAATGCCATTCTTTTTATTTTTTTTTCTCATATAATAAACCGAAAACTTTAATTATTTGCACAAAAAATATTTTTTAAGACTTTACATTAAATAGACAGTTATAACTATAAACTTTGATTTCTAAATCTGTATATCATATATAGATAATAGAACACAAATGAAGTTTTCGGAATTTTAAGTAATTTTAATGTCATATAAGAATCTGGAGATTTTTTAATGATATGTGTAAATCGATATTTTTTAAAAATAAAAATATAAAAACATCAAGTTTTCAATCTTTTCTGTTTTTTATACGCAGATAAACACACTATCGAACTAGTTGAATAATATTTTTCATAAATAATCTTTTTAAGAAAAAATTATTTTGCAACAGAAAATGATAAAAGTCACATTTTTATTAATTTTACATAACGCTGATACTTTCGTGTTTGAAGTTAAAGATTAAAAATAGTAAAGTCGCTATATTTATATGCATTTTTTGAAAAAACGTTCCGAAAATATAATTTTCATTAAATGATAGCGAATTCCAGAGCATTTGTAAAATAAAACAATACATAATTTGTAAAATAATTTTTTTAGAAAACTAAATATCTTTAACATATTGAATCATGATTTTTTTACGAAAAAAACTTTATGATCATTTTAATATTATTTATACGTTTTTTTTATTAGAAATAAATACGTTATTAAGTATTTATGCGATTTTCAAAATTTAAAGAAGCTGCTAATAATACTGAAATTCTGTGTATTTTAGATACTTTTAATGCATATTGCATGAAATGAAAAATCTTAGGAAGTTTTAAAGATTTATATTTATAATTTGAATCAATATCTATGAATAAGGAAATTCCTAACGAAAAATTTCTTTTATAAGATACTTGTAATATTTTAGTATTATAGATGATTTAAATTTTTCATCATTCCAAATTTTTAGAATTATTTACAAGATATATAGGTTTACAATTTCCAATTGCTCCTACAAAACTATACAATTATTTCCATTTTTGAATTTTATCAATGCTCAATTAAATTTATGAAAAAATTTTATTCACATGTTTTATAAACATAAATTAATTCAATATGATTCTGTATCATCACTCATGAAAAAAAATATTTTAATATTTTATTATCACAACATTCCATCTATAAATACAAATGAAATATAAATATTTTTGCATCTATACGCTTCTGTATCATCATGCTTAATCACATTGAGCATGAAAGAGCGATTTTTCTAAATTTTTCTTTATATAAAGAACGTTTTATTTATTATACTATATAGACTTCTCATATAAAAAATTTCTAATGATAATACTAATTCATAAACCACTTATCAATTATCATGGATCATTTAATTATTTAACTTTCATGATGTGAAGAAATTTCGGCTTTTCAAGACGATAAAAAAGATTAAACATAGTTTTGAATTATTCAGTGGATCAAATATAAGTTTCAAAAATGTAAAATAACTTTTAAGCAAATATATATAATATCAGTGTTGTATTTCACAATATAAAAAAATATTTAAAAATATCCACAATTATGATGGCAAATGTAGATAATAAGAATTTGTTAAAATATTTTATTTTGTATTTTAATTTCGAATTTATACGTTTTGCTATGGTTAGCAATTTTTGTTGTTCCGAGAATGAATGTGTCTTCGGTTTATCAAAAGTTGCCAATTGAAAAAAAAAATTGAAGGGGAACTAAAAATATGTAATACAAAAAATTATAAATAGTTAACATTTGTTGCTAAAATAATAAAAATAATTTTTTTTCTTTTAAAAAACATATTAATACCTATAACAAAAAAATTTACTGTATTATTTTAGGCATAGCAAAATATCGACTATATATAACAAACAGTTTTAAGATTGAAAAAAAAATTATAATTTTTCTGTGCAAGTATACTTTGAATCAAAGTGGATATTCTTAATTCTGTAGATTATCTGTCATATTTCGAGAAATAATTAATTGTAAATAAAAAAAGCTACAGGTTAATATATTAATTTCACCATAAAATAATTTTATATTTTTTTAGTAAAATTGTAACAGATCATATAAAAAAATAAAAAGTTTTTAAAAACTGTAAATTATTCAAAAAAAGACTACTTAATACTATCTCATGCTTGGTATTATCTCAATATGAGCGTATGCAATAGATATGTTTGAAAATCACGCAAAAATACATTATTAAATGTATTTTATACAAAAAAAATTAAAAAATTATTTCAGGTTTACGGATTGAGAAGAAAAAGTAATAAAAAAAAGGTTATAGGTTTTGCCACAAAATAAAAAAATATTTGACGATATTTAATAAAACATTTTTTCATATACCATAAGATAATTGTTGTTCGTGCGTTGAGCAATATTTCAACAACCTATGATAGAAGAATATGTGAGAATAAAAAAAATTATAAACGTAGAAAATTTGTATAGTTAAATAAACAATAAATTTATTATTAATATATAAAAATCGTAAAGAACACCTAAAACAACAGTTTTTTATGTTTTAGTGCAGAAGGAGCGAGATTTTTGCTTATGAAATATTTTTGTTAAAACTTTGGAAAAGTTTTTACTTTATATACATTCTATTACATTAATTGTTTTGTATAATTCGCAACAGTAAATTTAAAAACATGAGAAGCAAGCACATGTTTAAAAAATGATAAAATGGAACAAAGAGATAATCTATACGCTTATTATAAAAATGATATACCTATATTTTTTATTGTGCGCGTACGTTATATTGAATTGGATTTCTCGTAGTTTAAAATAAGAGGATATGGGTATTATGGTAATCTAAATGTCAATCCATGTATATAATGTATATAACTACAAAATAAAAGGATTATCTTTTATAAATACACATACTGCCATGCATTTTACTTGAAATTTTGTTTTCTCGTGTTTTTTTCCAAATTAATGAATCGATATCAATTTTTCTTTCTGTTTTTTTATAAATTCTTCAATAAATGCTTCTTAAATCATGGCTTTTTTATTTAATATTTTATTGTGTTTTTCTGTTTGATTATTGCTGACATTTTATCATTAAAAGATATGAATACCTAAAATTATTGTAATATAAGGTTTGTTTTGAAAACAAAGATACTTGCGCGTTTTTTTTTACTTTATGAACCTTTTTTTGTTATATTAAAGAAGATCTTTCTAACTTATCGTTTTTTAAATAATGCGATTTTTTTTTATATCTGAAAACAAATAATATTAATTTTTTCAATATGTTACGCGCAAAAATCTTGTTAAAAAGTATAATTTGTAGTGTTATCACCGAGAATTTACGTGCAATTTATTAAAAAGATATAGTAATAAATAAAGATTATCATTTTTTTTCCATAGTTGCAGTATCAAAAAAATATAATTTGTACCGGTGCAAAATATTTTAAAAATTTTTTTTGTGTTTCAGCCAATTCAACTAAAATTAGGAAATTCTACAAATTTAAGTTTTATAATAAATACGAAACACAAGTAAAAACGAAACAAAACATATTTGCAGTTTTTGTAATGATGCAACTAAAAAATCATAGAAATATCTAGAATTGGGTTTTTATACAAATATTAAAAGATAAAAAATTATTATATTAAAATTTAATTTGCATTGATTTTTTATATATCTAAAAAACTAATATTATTGTTTTGACCGTTATATATTTTTATTTTTCACTTCTATGATAAAATATTTATTGAAATATTTTGTGGTCGAAGAAACAAAATTTTATCTTTTTAATGTCTTTCAAGCAAAAAAAAATACAGTTAGCAATTAACATTAAAACCTTAAGTTTAAATCATTTTTTAGAATTATAATTTTTTTTTAAAGTATTTATTGTTTAATGCTTATTAAAATACTAAAAAAGATAAAAAAACTACTTCATTAGTTTACAATGTTTTCTTATGTTTTTATAACTCCGGAAGTTCACTCTCAATCAAATTTATTTTAAATAGAAAATACTTAAGCTAATATATATAGTATTGTCAGAAATTCTGAAAAAATATTTTAATATCTAAATTTTCATTTTTAACTCCATTTTTATGCATTTTTTTCATATTTTAAAAAACCTGCGTATTTAACATTATTAAAATGTTTTAAGAAAAAATAATGCTTTCGATTTTTTTGAATTATATTTTTAACATTAATAGGGCACAGAAAACACTCATAATATTTTTATTTTTCAAAAACTTCGAAAAAAATAGAAAAATAAAATCAATGAAATCTATTTTTTTCGAAAGATTTGGTTCAAATTACTTCATATAAAAATAAGCCAGAAACATTGTAGAATTTCACAAACTAACCTTCAAAAACAAAAAATATATTAATCATAAAAAGGCTTAAGCAACTATCTTCATTAAACTTAGAAAATACTCAATGAGTGAATGCGACTATAAAAAACATCAAAACTATTGAATTCTAATTATTATTTAAATGTTGTAACTGTTGTTACCTCAGTGCCTTCTTAAAATAAAACCTTTTTCCTAATTCTATTTAAATATAGATTGGGTAATAATAAATATTACCTTTCTATATATCAAATAAAAGATAACCAATTTTTTAAAAAATTTATAACTTATGTCCGTACAAACATATTACAAATCGAAACGGACTAGAACTAAGGCGATGGAGCAGTCCGAAAGGCATTTTTTATAACTAAAATATCAGCGTTAGCGAAGATTCGGACAAGACAGTATCATGAACAGCGATGCTGATAACTATTTATTATTTAATATGAGGTCTACTTGTACATATTTCTTTTCTAAATAAACATTTTTTATAAATAATTTCTTTTAAGTTTATCACACAAAAAAAAAAGAAAATACTGGGAACAAACAGTTAAATAGTGACTATAGTAGCCATATCAACCGCTATAAAAATAAATACATTATGACATGTAAAACATATTTTAATATCATACTCATAACAAAAGTGTTAACTAATTTAGATTTAAAATTTTGGTGAGAATACTTACCAAAGAAAGCAACAATAAAAATTATTTCTTTTATTACATTTTTTTCTAACAGAGCAGTCCAATTTAATATATTTTAAATTAAAAATTCATATACAAAAAATTATTTTATACACACACAAAATTAAAAATGTAACTTTTCCGAAGTCATATGAATTTTGTATGAGTTAGTGAATTCAGACTACAAATTTTTTGTTTGCCCTTCAACGAGAACTTATTTTTTTCGAAATGTATATACAATAACACAAAAGCCATGTATTAACCTATATAATAACCCTTCCCCATTTCAAGCAATTTTTTTATCCACAAAACTATAGGACAAAAATTTAATGGAAATGGTTTCAAATAGATATGCTACAATCAGCATTTCCGGCGTAAAAACTTAAATAGTATATATTATCCACGATTGACCTGGAATAATAATATTCTTAAAAAGTGAGTTGTATTCATTTAACTAAAAAAAGGCCCCGTTCAGCTTCGCTGTTTTTTAGATACTTAATATGATATCGAAACGCTCACGAAATAAATGTATATAAATCAAAAACTACTGCGACATCGATAGTCACATTATATTTACAAGAAATATTAATATAGATAAGCTTTATCAAGTAATGGTTTTTGTTTTTTCAACAAATATGGATCTATACTAACTAAGGTTTTAAGAAAACAGAAAATTGATAGAAATTTACAATAAACTATCGAGATTAACATATCATTATAATACGATGTTCTCTTGTAATAATGTTTTGAAAAGACAATAAATTTCATCGGCAATGATTCAGTTGAGATGTAATAAATTTTATAATATTTCATTTAAATAACAATTTACAATTAGATAAATTTAATTCTATAATTTAACACTAATATTTTCTTATATCTCTATATATAAATTCATATATTAATCTTATCTACATCGCATATATCTTGTGATTTGTTTTGCAGCAAATTATTCTTATACAAGTAAATTATTACATAATTTTTTATAACCTTTAAATATGATTTTGACTATACGGAAAATGTATTAAAGGGAAAAATTAAAATTCAAAATATTGATAATTTTAATATAAATAGTGTCGTTTCTAACACATTGAAAATGAAGGAGAATTTGTATAAAAAGGGAATAAGAATTAGAAGTTAAATATTATACGCATATACTTTAAAATGATGTGGGTAAAGTCTTTCGCGCATAATATTCTTTGATTTTTGTTTTCGTCATCTTGATTTGTTTTGCCCATGAAGCGCATCTTTTTTGTGCGATTTTAAATACGAATTTTTTAAATATTCACATAAATTCATAAAAAACATTGCAGAAAAGATCGGGCATTTCATGTCAATAATTTGGGCCTTATAAAAATAGCAAAAATATTTATTTATAAAAAATGATTTTTTTTATTTTTATGCAGTAGTTTTAAGTCAATATATTAAATTTATGTATATTATGTGTTAATTTTGTTTTATAGCATTATCAAAAAATATAATTTAAGTTTGTTATTTACTTGAAAATTCAAAATTAATTGATAAATATTAGCATACTTTGAATCTCATTTAATAATAGCATAACATTTTTAATTGCTAGTATTTTTAATATTTGTAATAAAAATATCAGAAATATGTATGTTCACGAAAATAATATTATTTTTATAGATTTTTTAATGGTAAAATTTTACTAAAAAAAATTTGATTTCTTATTCTATTTCTTTGATATAACAATTACAAAAGCAATACACAAAAATTTAATTTAAGAATATATTAATGGAATATTGATAATAACTATCGTAACCAACGATATTAGAAAATGCCACTATTAAATTAAAACGAAATTTTATCAATTTTGCGACTCTCATTTTCTTTTGTTTTATTTTCCTGGAAAATAATTTACTTTAAATATCTCTTTTATTTTAACCTTGCGCAGAAAGGAAATGAATTCGAGAGAGAGATATTAATTATGAGATTTTATATCAAAAATTACTTATAAATTCAAATCACTGTATAAATCTCCAAACTCGTTGACTTGTTCTCTTTACTTACGACATATTAAGAATGCTGATGATAAAATCCACTATAATGATTAAAATTCATATTTTTAACCTATTAGTTAAATATTACAAAATTGTCAAAAATATAAAATTCAAGTAAAAGTTTTTGTCCAAGTGTTAGCATGTTAAGCAGCATGGCTGAAATGCATAAAGCCTTAAAAATTTTTTAAATTGAATTATAAATAAATTCGAAAATTATATTTTATTTATATATTCTAAAAACATTTTTTTTTCTTATGTATTCGACAATTTATGATTTTCCTAAATAATTTAAATTAATATTAAGTGAAGAAAACATTTGAAAGGAAGTAAAAGGTTTTTTTTGCAATAATCGAAAGATATTCCGATAAATTCTCAATATAATCCGAATTTTACGAAATATAAAGTCAATTAAATAAGCATACAATTGATCATCACGGTTTATTTTTTCATATTTATGATTTCTATTAAGTTTTTTTATCGCGTCAAAAATACATTTTTACATTAATTTTTTATGTTTTGAAACAGGAAATTAAATTTTTTATCAAGTGTCAAGTTCCAGCAATTTTTTTAGAAACAATTTTATTAAAAAAATTATTGCCAATTCCGAAGAGTATACAAGAAAAGTTATGTGTTCCTATGATAAATTTATTAATAATTAATTATGATGGAATTAAAAGTGATTCGGTGTATTTCTTTTTAAGGAAAATCGTAAATTGTAAAAAATTCTATTAAAAAAATTATTGTGTAGGCGTAATAACTCACATTAGATTTGAAATTTTTACATTTTGTTCTTACATTTGATGTTCCATAATCTAATGCTTTGAAAATGACGAGCTGTTTTTGTTGGAAATTTTTAATTAAAGATGTATATGTGTGTTTTTTCGTTAATTTCTGCTAACAAATATGACTAGCACAATATTTATCCTACAAATATAATTTTAAATAAAAAGTTATTTTTTAAAAATAAATTCCACTTTGGTGAATTCTTGCTAATAAACTATTGTGATTTGTTATTAGAAGAAATCGCCCATTATGAATTTAACTATAAATCATAATTTGTCGATCAGTTAGTGATATGATTTATTAAAACTGGCTGTAAAAAGCATAAATACCAACACATATTTATTTACATTCCGTAAAGAAACTTAAATAAAAAATTCAATCTTGAATCAGAAGCTGCATATTCCATGGAGGGGGATTCCAAGAAAAAAATTTTTTCGGTACTTTACACTGTTTTGCAGTTATTTTTGAAATATTTTACTTTATATAATAAGATTGATTTTAAATTTTTTTTTACTTACTGAATTAAAAAAAGATATGTATGATTTTTATGGTATATAAAATTATATATTAATCCACGAAACACAAAAATAAAATCATTTATATTAAAATATAATTGCTAAATTTGAAAAAAATCACAAGTTGAGTCATAAAAATATAGATTAAACAAAAAAACAAAAACTAAAATAAAATAAAATTTACGGGTGTTTATCTTGCGAAATTGTGTTTTTTGTGTTTAATTTATTCTTTAAATTTATTCACACTTCTTGTTCGCGGTTGTTACCACAATAATATTTTTTATATCTTAATTTTTTGGGCAAATAAACAATTGTATTTTTCTCATTAAATTTTTTATGCACCTCATGAAATATATTTTTTGTTTCTATTACTAGCAGATTTCTCTCATCATCTTTTCCCATGTAATCTCTTCTTTTTGAGAGAAAGTCTAAATTTTCACGATATTTTCTTGAATATCCATTAAAAGAACATTCTGATGCTTTAAAATATCGTGGAAAAGAATTTGAATCACTAATTGTTGCCAATGATTTTATAATGTATTTCGAATCAAAAATGTTTTTTGACATTATTAGTGTATTAATTTCTATTATGCCATCTTTGCCAAAAAAGTTTTGATCACAAATAATCAGAAAAAAAGGTGATTTTTTAAGTTCATCAGCCAAATATTTAACATTTTTATCGTCGTCTATGATATTCTTATCAATTGCTTGATCAAAAAACAAACCAATTTTATTATTTTTATCAATAATATTATAATTGCCGATGTAGGTTTTGTATTTTAATACACTATTTGAACCAATGAATGATCCTTCACCTATGTATGAGTTATTATTGATAGTAGAAAAATCAGAAACGGTAACATTTTTTCCAAAATAAATGTAGTGTCCTATTGAGCAGTTTTTGCCTATTAAAACACCATCTTCCCAATATATATTGCTGGAACATATTTTGGCATTGTTTATGTGTATGCCTATAACCATATTAGTGTTTGTTCTTCTATAGAAAACAAAATCACGATATTTTGGTGAAATATGGTATTCAATCTCATTGTTTTGTGCCATCTTTAAATGTATTCGATCTTTACAATTTTTAATGTTAGTCTTTTGCCACTTATCAGGGATTATACTCTTCATATACTTTAAAACATCAAGGTAACTTCTCGGTATAAAATTGTAGTTATCTTTTTCTAGGATGAGACGATGCCGTAAAAAGTGTTGATTAATATTTTCACAAGAATGAAAAAGATCGTTTTCATTTTTTGATAATGTTAACATAAATTCATTTAACTTCGTATATTTTGGGCAAAAATGCGAATTTGCCAATTTCTTCGTAAAAATATTCTTTTTCAATCAATGAATCTTTGGGTTGATTTTTTATATTACAACTTGTTAGATGGAATAAATCATCGTTCTTAAAATTTTCAGGTAAAATTTTTTCAAGCCAACATGCTCTTGCATTTAAGCAGAATTTTTTAACGCAATTTGATTGACTATTTCTGGTTGTTGTATCAAGATTGGTGAAATATTGCCTCTTTTCGGGGTATTCGGTTTTTAATGTTTCTGATTTTCTTCTGATGTATTTTTTGGCTCGATCTTCGTGAACAAAAAAATTTTTCTTTTTTTAGTCATATATGCTTTTCCTGGTGATAGAATACTTGCATCCTTGGCATCAGGAATCAATATATTAGGTTGTTTGCTTAACTCCATGTTGTATTTCTTCATAAAAGCTAGTTGTTGATCCAGAAGAGTACCTTGATTCTCTTGATAATAGAAAGGATTGATTTTTGAATAAATATCCGTGAAATTTTTTTTCCAAGCATCAGAATAGGGTGGCTTAATTACATTGCTTATAGAAGACTCAGAACTGTCACTATATGTTTCAGATAAATACCGTTTATCGGTATAAATAGGATTATCATAAATATTGGCTTCTGTTGAAGAAGCACCATTAATGATAAAATTAAAAAAAATATATCCACCATACAAATACATGAAAAAAAAATTTTTTTATTTGTAGTTTTTTTTATGAGGAAGAAACATTTAAATATTTGTTTTTTAATTAATTTATGAAAGTAATTAATTTTGTTTTTTTATGATTTTCTAAATATTAGATTTCTAAGTCATAGAAAGCGCTATTTTTCGTTTTTTTTCGCAATTAAATGTAGAAAATAAGATTCATTACTTTATATTTACATGAAATACACAAATGTTTGTTTAGAATATCTTTGTACAGATTTTTTAGGGACGATGTGTGAGAATTTACTAATTGTTTCTAACAAAATTATAATTTAGAAGTAAAGTTTCACGGTGGCATATAGTCTTATTTGAACACTAAAAACTTAAATATATCTATTAAATACTTGTACTTTAAGTTTTTTGTTTTTAATATTCGAAAATAATGATATTTTATTGGTAAAAAACAGCAGAAAAGACTATAATATTCCAAACAATAAGAACTATCCCACGTAATTATTAATATAGGTCCTAATATTATGTTTAATTGCTTATTTATTAAAAAGTAATTTATGATTACCAATTTTACTTAAACAAAAATCATCTTCGAAAAGGAAAAGCGACCAATTTTTTTTATTGATGTTTTCAAACTAAATTTAAATTTTTACTATTATAACTAAAGTTTTAACTTTCTTTGAAGCTGATCAAGAAATGATTATTTTTTATTGTAGTTGGTGTGATCATAATAAAAATGTTTTGTACATAGTGAGAACCTATTTAACAATATATAATTTGATTTTATTATGAGGATTGGAGAAAAAATTTAAGACCAAATAATAAAAAAATAATAAATAGAACATAAAAGATGTATCAAGAACATAAATTGAAATAATATCATATCGTGAAAACAAATCAATAAACATGTTTATCTTATTGATTTACGATTTATTAAATTTAATTGATTCTGATATTCAATCAATAAATAATCAATTAAATTTAGATGATTAGTTTATGTTGATTCATTAATCAAATAATAATAATATTAATTTAGAAACATAAGTTTCACTTTAGTTGTAATAAGTATAAATACTCACATTTAATTATTCAATGTCAAGATGAATAATTTATTAAATAAATCAAAAACCATAAATATTTATTTGAATTGCATGAGATATCAATCCCATTATCTTGACCAAGACATACCAATTTATGCTTTTTCGGTAACACATTAAAAGAATGAAAATTTTCACAATTATAGAGAATTTGAATGCAACGAACTATTTATATTATTATTTGCAGCTATCAAAAAACTAAAAATGTTTTTTTATAATATAATATGTTGCTCTAAGTTCATTTTGATTTCGGCCAATGAAAAAAATTTCATGATTTGCTAAATATCATTTATTTTCTTATTAATTTTTCGGTATTGAACTTTCAAAAGATTTCGCTGTTTATATTATTAAATAAATTTTTATTGCCAAACCTGTCAAAAATTAGATGAAATTTCCAAATTTCGCTTTTATTTAGTTCATATGCAATTTGTATTATTAATCTATTATTTTTATTCCGCTATATGACTATTAAAAGCGTTTGAAACGAAGCGGGCTAACTTGCTCACCTCTTTTAAAAAAATCATAGATCATTTAAAATATATTTATTGCTGATGTTGAGAGGATAAAAAGATGTAATATTTATTCGATTAGTAAATGAAAGTAGGTGCAAAAGGATAGTTTGTCATTGTTAATCTTTTGCATGGTGATGAATTGCATTTTAGTAACTCGAAAACATTTAAAAATTTATTTATAATAATAATTAATTTATGAAAATATCTATTAATTATCTCTTAATTATGTCCCCATGAATATCAAATAAAATGAATCCCACAAAAACATTTATTATAATATCGAACGCACAAATATTAATATAGCAGATTGTTAGGTTTCTAATAATTAATAGATTCGATCTATTTTTAAGACGTATTAGTCTTTAAAAATTTTTATTATTTGTTAAGAGTTTCTTATTTTAAAGTAATTAAAATTATCGATGTGCTTCGATCATAACATATTATTTGAAAAAAAGAATTTCTATTATTCTGTGTTTTTATAAATTCCAAATAAAATAAAATTGTCATATCAATAAACCATAAATTATTAGGTGGCGTGTGTGGTTATTAAAATATTTTTGTATATATAAAGTTAACATTTTTAAAAAATATATTTTGTAAAATATTTACTTTTTTTGACGCAATATCCCGGTTAATGGTGGGTGATATGCAGGATAAAATGTATGGCTAAAGGTGTTTGGTTTTTTTTTAGATTATTGTAATATAAGGTCACTTACTATTTATACTACGATTGTGACCAATTTTGTTGGTGCCACATGGTTCAATCTGTTTAGTGACTCTTTATACCACCAATTCGGTTTCACCATCTTCTTGCGATATTTTTAAGCAATCTTTAAAAAATTTTTGAAGAAAAGGAAAAAATATATAATTGT
This sequence comes from Edhazardia aedis USNM 41457, assembly GCA_000230595.3. Taxonomy (NCBI): domain Eukaryota; kingdom Fungi; phylum Microsporidia; family Culicosporidae; genus Edhazardia; species Edhazardia aedis. The sequence goes on along the minus strand of AFBI03000112.1, from coordinate 87,137 downwards.
CTTATCAAATAAATGTGGTTTACGACACATTCATTTTTTTAAGAACGGCATTTTTGTGACACATCTTACTATAGGAGATATTTCCTCGAAATATCACATGTGATAATTAACTAGGTAGTTATATAATATATTCTTTTAGCTTTTAAACCTTTAAAAAAATCACTTTGAGTCACAATATTTAAAGCACACATGTGAAATTGATATTTCTTTAAAATCCAATTATATTTCAAACAAGTATAGCATAAATATCAAGCTTTTTGATTCGTTATATTTATTTTATCTTTTATCAAAAAGAACTCAACAACTTAAACAAAGAAACCTAATAATAACTTGATTTTAATTAAATTTTTTTAAAAATAAAATATAGTCAATATTGTATGTTATTTGAAGGAAAAAATTTTTAAAAAAATTGTTTCTATTATTAAGTCACTAAAATGGAAAAAAACAATATATAGAACAAATTTGAGAGTACAAATATTTTGTTTTAAAAAATACGAAAATCTTATCTGTAAAAACTTAAAGGACTACATGATTTGTATTTTTATCAAAATATAGGTCTATTTACATGTATTATCATACTATAGATATTAATTTTGATAACATCAAAGCGATAACCAAAATTTATATTTTTTGTAAATTTATTCGATACAATTTACATTCTTAAGAAATGCTATATGATAAAATTATATATTTACGAGTTATTAAAGGCTTAGTAAGAAAAATCACACGTTTGTATTACTTTATCAATTACCCAAAGTAGATTCTTATAGGTATAATTTTTAGCATCAAACGACTTTTCTAAGACAAACTAATGAGGTTTATATAAAAAAATTCTGATTTCGAATAGAAAATATTTTAAAACCTGAAAAAGGCATTATTTCTCACGGGTCAAAGGGTTTCTATTTTTCTGTCAAATCTTCTATAAACAAAAAAGCTTTTTGACAAAACTGTGACTATTTAACTTCACAAATAATATCTTGTTTCATGTGACAACATACTTTCTTTTAACAAAACAAAAAAAATATTATAATGGTGTAACCACCGGAATTAGGTGTGAATTACGAAAGAAATTAAAAAAACACAATTTTTAATATTTGAAGGTAAGTTTTTTTGAATCTATTGTTCTTGAACAGTCTTCCACTGCCGGCAACTGAATTTCAGTGTTATTCTCTTTGGTTCTCTTTTTCATGTTAATTTTAATTAGTTTCTTCATTAATTTATTTTCTGTGGATGAATTTTTGAAGAACATTATTATTTTTATAATTAATATTGTAAAAACTGGTCACGACATATAACTTCTTTTTTTAAATTTCAAATGTATTTACGCATAGGAGATATGCAAATCAAAAAAATACTTTAAAAAACTGTCGTATTATGAATAATCAATATTTTTAAGAAAATAATTTAATACTTACATTTTCACATGATGGCCGGTTTGCAACTCGCAATAAAGATAGAGAGAGAAAGGTTTACGCATGTGAAAGCGTAAAAAAGTGTTTTGACTGTGTTGGTGTACATCAGGTTAATCAAGAATTGGACCTTAGAATCAAAAAATATTTGTTCTCCCTTGTCTTACTTTATTACTTTAGTTCGTGATTTTTTTATGTTTATAAGTATCAAATATGGATAAGATTGTGAGAAAGATAGTATTAAATTTAATATGTATCAATTACATTTTATTCATTATGTGTTTTCTAATATTTAGGTGTTGTGTTTTTTAAAAAAATTTAGTTTACAAACGTAAAACTTATTTAGAATATCACTTCATAGATGAATATGCGTGTAAATAGAATCTAAAGGAAAATATTTTTATGTACAAAAACAAGTAGAAATATTTTATATAACTTATAAACAAAAGATTTTGTTATATATCTTTGTTTTATTAAATTAAGAAAAATAGTGATATATATTAATATTGTGTGGCAAAACACCTTATTCGTAAAGAATGTTTAAATAATTCTTTTATTATGTGTAAGATATTTTCTGGTGCCTTTGTTATATTTATTAATCATGTTATTGGGTTTGTAGTAATCATAACATTCCTTTCTGTCCAGCTGCTGATCCTTCATCTTATATCTCTATGGGCTATAAAAATAGATTTAAATAAATAAAAATAAAGTTGAAGAAGCAGCTTTAAACCACATAGTTAAGATTAATACATATCTTTGTTCTCTATAATTTATAAAAAAAATTATTTTGGGCATAAAAAGATTTCAAACAAAAGTTAACTTTTTTTATTTTATGCAATTGCAAAAATTTACATCATCTTTGTAACGCAAAGATAATAATCGTTTTGTTTTGAAGTACTTTTAAAAGTGTAGACAGTGACTAATCTATTTGATGATATAACAATTTCATGACAGACTTTCTATATGTAGAACAATTAGTAAATTTAAATTTTATTAAATATGCCTCTATAAAATCAGTATAGGTTATTTATATTCGAAACAAAAAATAAAATATTTTTTCGATTTCGAAAGGACATTACTACAAAATAAATATTAATAAAGCTTGATTATATTGGTATTTTATTTCTGAAGGGCTAAAAAACAATTTCACCCAACACAAAAAGTTGCTATGCTGATTGTGGACCACTCTATGATCCATAATTCGGTTAGAAAGGTATGAACGTCAGAGGACGAAAAATATATGATATTAAGGTTTGGGGGCCCTTATCCGCTAAGAAGATTGTTTTTCATTATTTTTATTGTATAAACTATGTCTTTATCCATCTGTGTCTCTTTATTTGTATATGCATATAAAATTTAAGAATGTTCTTGATAAGCGTCGATAATGTGCTTCGATCATACTTTATTGAGATGAGAACACAAAGGATTCGTTCCATCGATTGTATTTAGAACTTCGGGAGAAGTTTCTTGTGATATGCGATCTAGATCAATATTTCCATTCCGAATATCGAAATGATAATTTATACAGAATATTTACGATACAGTTACAGACGGTTATTGATTATTTTAAACTAATTCATATTTTATAACTCTAATATAGTAAAAAGAGCATTCTAAATATATTGAAAACATTTGAAATAATAATCAATTAATCATTTAATTATTTTTTTATATATTTTATTTTGAGCATCATTCATTTTGTTTATCAAAAAGTATATTTATATTATATTTTATTTATTGAATAAATATTATCTTTACAAATAATTATATGATCTAACTTTTAAGATATTAAAATATTTTATATGCAAAAAATATGCAACTTTTAATATCATAATTAGGTTTTTTTATAGAAAATTTAATTTTATTGAGTAATTTTGAAGTGTATACTTCAGAAATTGATTACGAACTGCCGATTGGTGATAGTTTGTTCAAGGAATGTAAAAATTGAGTACCCACTTGATCGAATTCTTTATATCAAAAAAAAATAAATTTGCAAAATTTCTAATGATTTCTCATCAAAAAAGTGCGAGAAGGAAAATATAAAGAAAAAAAGGCATGAATCATTCTTGATTAAGCACGTAAGTCTAATTAATTTTCAAAATCGATTTAAAAAAAATTATCCAATATAAAAAAAAGTGTAAAATCAAAAGGAAGCTTTATTTTTTAAAACTGATTTTAGATAAGAATTCCCTAATTTTGGGCGCAATATTTTTGCGTGATTGCTCCTCTGATGCAATATACATTTCTACACCTTTATAAGTAGTAAGACTAAGGTCATTTTGTCTTGCAAAGAGTTCAATTAGAGGGAAATTAATAATAATAAACCGTCTTGAAGAGCGCCAATTACATCCAACCATCAGGAAATCAAGACCAGCGCTTCTTCTGAAATCATCCAGTTTTACCCACAAACCGAGCCCGATTTTTTCGGGCCCCAACCCGGCAACGTTTTTACCTTCCCGTTCGATCCAATCCTCAAAGTTATATTTAACAGTAGCAATGCCAAATACAATCTTGTCTTGAATGTATTTTTTGAAGTCCTTCTGAAGAATGATATCTGTCGCTATTTTACTGTCATTTATTCTTGCTTTTTGTATATTTTTCCGAATTGTTTTTAGTTCTAATTTTTTTACGCCTGCTTTACGTTTCAATCTTTTATACTCGTAACTATCGAATACAGAAGTTCTTCTTTTTAAGTGTGAAGTGTCGATTACAATTGGTATCAAAAGCAATTTTGCAATTGATTCACATAGTGTGACTTTCTCTGGATCTGTATTTTTCGGATCTTTGATGCAGTGATGTTTTCTACTCAAATCATCGCCTAAATACTTAGCAACCAACGTTGTTGCACTGCCAACATCAACATCGATATATATTCTTTTAGCTTGTTCGACTTTATTTTCCAAACGGTGATGATCGATAACCATCGTAACTTCAAATTCCCTGAGTTCATCAACCGGCTCGTTATGATCTGTTAAAATTAATTTAATTCTTTTTTCGCTCAATGGTATCGCTACGTCGTTAACTAAAAAATATGAACCAATCTGTTTTGTAGCAACAGAAGTCAGGAGAGGACGCTCTAAGTAAATAAGATCGTCTGTATCTATTCTGAATAGGTCACAGAGGTACATCAGATCACCTTTCGATTTGAAAACCTCTTTTCTCATGTTGATAACATGAATACAGTCTTCAGCAAATGCGACTACCAGGGATGATATAAATGAGTCAATGTCTGCGCCCTCATTTCCAAGACATATTACTACATCTGGCTGTGTTATACGTGTATGGTTTTTTTTGAAAAAATCTTTGAATCTTTTTTCGAAAAGAGTTGTCATTCGAATTCAGGAGCTTACCCCTTTATATAAAATTAATTTTGAAACAGGCTTGAAGCTAAATGATAGTTTATATTATTTACTTTGTTTTAACTGTTTAATTGTTTCACATTCAATCATAGAGAATAATTTTATTGGTTGTTTGCTTACAAATTCTTCGTTTGTTTTTTCACCAAGTATCAAATGTTTACTAAATTTTCTCCTCAATCAAACTATGTGAATTTTTTGACTTTATATTCAAAAAATGAGAATCTCTTTGTTACATCATAATCCTGTTTAAAATGATAATAAAATCTGCGATAAAAAGTAGTTTCCAAAAACGATTAACATTTTAATACATTTAAAAAAACAATAACAATTACAAGTATTTGTTTCAGCTTCAAACACCTTTTATCTTAAAGTTTTGAAAATCTGTCGAACTAAGAATAATTTAAAATAAATATGAAAAGTAATTTTTTCTTTGTTTTTATCTTTTAAATTCAAACAATTTCTATATATTTTGTTGTTTTTAGCATCCAAAAATTTATAAATTTTACATATAAATTAGATAAATTTGTTAAATATTTTGAAACAAATAGATAAACCGAAAAAATCAAATCATGGTCTAAAATTAATAACTACATACTGAAAATTTTGATATAAATCAAGAATTTTCCTAAAAATGTGCTACTTTGGATTATAAGTATTTGAATTTAAACCGAAATTATTTTTATCCTGAATATCATATAAAACGTATAAAAATATTATAAAATGAAAAAAAATTGTTTTATTTGTCCACTGATTTCTAAGAATATTCATAAGATGCAATATAAGATTTCAATATCATAAAATTCTTTTAATTTAAACAAGCGCTATTCAAAATTATAACTTTATATGGACCACCTGCTTAGAATTATATAAACTATACTAAACAAGTTTTAAAAGTTCATAAATATTTCAAAAATTTTTAGTATAAACTGATTATTTGTGTAAAATTATAAAAAAATCTCTATTATTTCTTAAATGCTGGACATCGAATACAAATTTAATCGCTTGAATACTATAAATCTCATAAGCAAAATTATTTAGCAATATAAATGAAATCTATCATTAAAGAAGTGAAAAAATAGAGAGACACAAATAATTAACTTTCTCAATTTTGTATTTATGTAAAAAGACCTTTTTTGATTCATAGAAAATGTTTATTCAAATACAGTGACAAAAATGTGATAAAATATAAAACAACCAAAAATTATAGGTGAATTTTCATATTTACAATTAAATAAATATGAATGCACCAAATCGTCCCAAAACTCCAGAATTCACATCGGAATATATAAATTAATTAATAATATCATTAATTGTAACAAAAACAATTCAATTGTAAAAACCAGATCGAATCGAGTTCATTAAAAAAATGGTTTGAATTACAGTAATAATATTATTTGTAGAAATTCATGAATTTAGTAAAATAGAGAAAAAACTCTGAAAAATTAAAGTATATTAATGGTGTGTCATAAACATAACTCGCTACATCAATATTCAGCAGCAGGGCAGAGTATCTAATCATCCACACAGAGGGGTAAAAAAATAAGCAATTTATAATTTAAATTTTTCTAGAAAAAAAATTATTGAATTTTCAACTGTAAAGAAAAATTATAGTTAAAGACCGATATTGCAACAGAAGGGATCTTATTAGTAATTTTCAATAAAATAAAATAAACAGAAGTAAATCAGTAACTTTTAGTTCAAAAAAGGCAAGAACAAAATCAGAATAATTTAATTACAATATAAAATCTACTAAAAGAAAGGGAAAAAAAATAAAAAAAACTCTAACAGCAATTCTTTGTTAAAATTTTTTTTAAATAGTTTAAACCAATTTTAAGTGCTTAAAAAAGTTTGTTCTTAAAAATACAATATAAAATTATAATTATGTTATAGAATACTTATAAGAATTTTACTTTTAATTAGTTATTTCTGTAACACCAACTGAATATAATAATTATTCCGAAAAATTATTTGTGTTTGCATTAATTGTGTACCTTTTACTAAAAATACAAATTGGTTTTTAGAACGCTTTTATAGTTCATTGACATAATAAGTATTAGTTCATATTGTAAATAAAAATACGTATTTTTATGGTAAAATTAATTGTTTTTCTGTCTATTTTTGATGTGTTTGTATGCAAAACTTCTATAGATTTATTTGAGCGAGTAAAATTTCATATCGTTATTTGAACATTCGTAATGCATGTTATTCACAAACAAAAAAAATTTCAAAGGCATTGCAGAATGTGAAAAGGAAAAGGCGGTTCTGAATAATACCACGATGCAAAAGAAAAATTTTTAGTTGATTAGATAATAAAAAAATGGATTTAGAGCAATTTCTATGTTTACGAGAACTAAAGAAAATTGCAAACCAGCATTCATTTAAATCTCGTCACTTCATACAACAAAAAATCAAATAAATTACGTTTATTTATATAAATCATGGCATATGGTATATTAAGTGATTGCTTATCTATACCTTTATGCATTTATAGATAAATAAATTACTTATAAATTTGAAAAAAAAACATCTTTATTTTATAAGTATCATAAATTAAAAGAATCATGAAAATTTTCTTTTAGAATGGTTAGATAAACATAGTAGAAAAAATAAACATAGAAATTATACCTAAAAGACAGTATAATTACTGTTTTTATATAATTTTTTTCAACTAAAATGTATATCTTTAATTGAACTTTATAGAAAAATATATTTATACTTTGTAAAAGTTAACCAATTTGATTATTTCAATTTTTTTAAAAAGGTTAAGGAACATAAATATCCTGTAAACAGTGAATTATGTTAAAAATAGAACTTTTTATGTGTGCGGCCATATAAACCTAAAACCATTGTGAAAAACAGGTGCTAATTCAAAAACATACAAGAATTTTAAAAAAAACTATTTCGATTTAATCAGTTTACTACAGAAAATTTTAATTTTCGGATTATGAAAATGTATAAGTATAAGTGCAGTATCAATCGGATTTTCATTTGTTTGATGAATAAAATTCAATGATATATTTTTATTTTTTTCTTTATTTGTGAATAATATGTGTTATTCATAAATTAATTATAATTAAGAAAAAAACAATTTTTGTTGTTTTTTGCCCTTTTTCTTCAAACAAATAGGTTTTTATCGTTTTCGCATAACCTTTTTTAATTACATTGTGCTTATAATGTTTCTTTCAAAGGAGTTACATAAGTTTAAATTTAGTTAAACTAATTCAATATCATTTTTTACAATTTATTATGCAAGAGCACATTCAATGCATTTTGCTCATAAAAAATTGGCATAAAATATCTTGATTTCATATTATGTGTGTAATGCAGTAAATCTGAACATTATTAAACAACGAAAATAATTATCAACTATCTATAATATAGGATAAAATTGATTCAGAATGAATACTCTTTTATTTGTTATAGATAAAAAAATTACAACATTTTAATTTGAAATGTCAAATTCAGATATTCGACACCTTAATTTGACAAACATAAACGAGGAATTCAAGTGTTTTTAAATAAGATTTTAAATGTATTATTGCTTTATTTATAAAGAACTTTATTATTCTGAATTTTTATGTGTTTGTCAATTTTTTAAAAATACGGAAACAAAAATGAATATGTATTTTCTTTTTCAGTTAGGCATAATTTTTTAGTAAAGTTTATCAAAAAGGAAATTTTAAATATTCTCAAGAATCTATATCATATTATTGTTACTATATAAAAAACCGTTTTTTATTTTGTTGTGCAATTTATTATGTGTTTAATATGATTTACATTGAATTTTTTTAAGGTATTTTCAATTATCATAAATACCAACAGAATAATATCATGTAATTATAAACTGACATTTCCATGCAAAAAAAGCTTTAGAAGTTAGCTATATTTTTTAATATATAAATATATTATATACTAATTTTTGTTTCTTCAATTAATAACACACTTTTAGAAGTCATATTGTATGTTGTGAAGAAAACATAAATATCGTATTGAATTTGATCAATTGAAATGTATTTTGCTTAAAATCTATATATTTCTAAATTTAAAAGTGACTTTTTCTATAAATTTATTGTAACTATCTTATTCATAGATTTAATTTGCAAAAAAAAATCTAAAGATGTGTTATTATATTTTAATCGCTTAAATACATACAAATACGTAATATATTTATATGTATATGGTTTTATTTTGAAAAAAAAGAAAAAGAACAATTCGAATAGCGGTCAAGTTGCTTAAATAATCGTTTTAAAAAATGCTGTTACCAAATCGTTGGTGCAAAACATTCGGCTAGTTTAGTGAAGTACGATCTATTACTCATAATAGTATATTTTTATGTTCGTCAATATGATATTTCAAGGAATTAGTTTACTGCTGAAATAATTGAAACTTATATACACTACTCTATTTTTAATCTCTTAAGTATCTGTGTGGTCCAATCTTGGGACCACAAAGACCAAATAGTTAAACATTTTGAATCTTTATCTTTTATGTTTTATATAATTCTTACTTGATTTTTTTAAAATTACATTTATATTACTAAGAAAAATCCAGAACGAAATTGAAACTATAAGGATTATTTAAAATAAATTATGACCGTTAAAAAATGTATAAAATTACATTGTCCAAGTAAGGGACCTAGTTGAGAATAATAAAGCAACGTTCTCAGGGAATTCGAGACGTATGCTAAACATTGTAGAGTATTTCCTACAATACAACTAGATCCCTTCGTCTTACAACAATCTGCAAATATTGACTGTTTTGAACATTTAAATTACCTTTTTAAAATGTAAAATATGTCTATTATTTTACTGTATTAATTTTTTTTATAATATCGCTATAAATTCAATTTTTTACCCGCAATTAATAGAAAAAATTCTTTTACGCGATGTTTTTGTCAATACTATAAGTAATAATAAAAAAGTTTAAATATAAACATTACACAAAAGATTAGTTTATAGGCAATTTTAATAACAAACCGATCCGATCCATTGTTTTTTGATCGTAAATTTTCAGTCTATGAAATCAATTCGGGTAAGTTCAAGAAAATAGAAAACGAACAGAAAAACTTTTCAAGACATTCATAAACAAATGTAGTGATTTAAATTAATGCGTGTGAATTTTGTATCACTTCACAACAATTAAAAGTTTTTAAAAAAATGAAATAAAATATTCTCAAATGATTTCAGATATGATATCAACTAGAAATTATGAAATTATTTCATTTTATGGTTAAATTTGAAAATAGAAATGATTTGGAATGTTTTTAATTCAAGTTATACTAGAACTGGAAAAGATATTAGTTTATCAAAATTTGAGAATTAGAAAAACAGAATAAAAAATGTAAAATATGAGTACTTTAAATTTTTAAATCAATAATGAATAATAAAAATTTTTTTCTTTTTCTTTTTATGTTAATTAATATAACAATCATTGTAATATTCAATTTGTTTACAACATGAATATCTTAGAAAATTTTTTATGAAATATTAAATTTCCTTTATATATGACACATGCTTATGAAAATAACAAATAATTTTATGAAGTATTCACAAATTTTTGTAACAAAAATAAAAAATTTTCGATACTATATAAGAATCGATATTAAACTTTTCAATATTTTTGTAAAAATTATTTGAAAATGGTTTGTTTTAAAGTCAAAATATTTTGCTCTTATTTAACAATATAAAGCTTGTTTTTAACAGAGCCTATAATAGTTTATTTTTTAATAATTATAGTTTAATCAATAAAATATAATATTTTTATTATATCTATATGTATTATATCTCAAAAATTCTTTTTTAAAAGTTTTTATTTATTTAATAATTTTTGTACTAGATTATAATTTTTTTAGGATACTTTTTAGAAAACTTTTTACTTTTTTCTTTATTTCAAACGTTTCATAGACTTACTAGAATTTTTGAACATAAAATGAGTGTAAACAAGCAATTACGAACTAAATAAATATTTTCATAAAATCAGAAGAAAAAATTTAAGAAATTAAGATTAGTTTTTTATTTTTTCGTTAATGATTTCGAAAAGCTTATGCGCAATTCAATTATGCTCTCTTAAGTTTATGGTTTTTTCTTAAAATCAAGCTAAAGGTTTTTTTATGATTATTAATTGATATCCGATATAAAGAACTTGTACATGAAAATGTTGATATGTTGATTTTGGTTGTTTTATATTTTAAAATTGAAATAAAGTTAAAAATTTTAAACTTTTCATTACAATACGCAAGCAATTGATCATTATATTTTACTAAAAAACTAATAACATATATTGTAATTATATATATTAGTGCCTTCAAGTGTTTTTTGTGTTTTAAAAAAATAATATTTTCAAATATATGTCTATTATTTATTTGTTTTTTTAAAATATAAACACAGTTTCTGTAAAATATATAATCAATAAACAAAAAAATATAAAAAATTTCTTTTCAACAAATATTTTATTCGTAAATTTTTAGAATTAAAAACTTAAAAGCTTTTATAGCTGTCAAAAAAATATCCTTAAAATATACTTTGTAATAATAGCTATAATTGAAATATTATGCATTATTCTAATACTTTAGAAAAAATTATGCTGAAAAAAATTAACAAAATAGTGTCGTCATGAACAAAAAGTTTAGCATATTTTTTTATTTTCAAAGTAAATTTTTTCATAATTTGCCATATTAAATTGGAAAACGATATGAGCGATTTAAAAAAGAAGAAAATAGATATATAGTGCGAATAAATATATTAAAGGATACCATTTATTATTTGAAGGTATTTTCTGTATGTATAATATACAGGTAAAAAATATCTGATTATATCTCTGTCAACAAGTATGGTGATATAGCACAACAACTTTCATTCATTTGAAATTTGATATAATATCTTAGTAAGGTGCTACGAACATTTAAGTAATAACTACAGACAGGAAGATCCGTAACACACTGAGAAGATAAAGAAGAATTATCAGGTTTTGTAGTTTTTCGACCGCACACAAAGCATTAAACTTCTAGCTAAATAAATCAAAAAAAAATTTTTTGTTTTAGATTGTCCTTTATCAGAACACTCAACCTATACAGTTTAGGTTGAAGCCTTTTCGCTTTAAATTGTTTTAAATAAAATTTTTTTATGACACCTGTATCTTTTAAAACAACTATATGCATGAGGTATTAAACACGATTTATATGTTTAGTATATCAAAAGTTATAACTTTACTGGTTTTCTAATAAATTTTAACACAACCTTTTGTTTTTTCATTCTGTACCAAACAAGATACAAAGTTTTAGTTTTTTAGATAGAGAATCAAAAGCTACAAATATACCATTTTTCTTTTATTAGACAACTTAATTGTAAAAATTCATTAAAAATATTGATTCAAAATATTAATCAGGGCATAAAAAAATCAAAAATTTTAAAGTTATCTTTTTTTTAATATCAATGTAGTTTCTAAATCTTATATGTAAAAACCCTTTTATAACACAAAAAAGATTTTAGCCACGTTTTGTATTATTTTCTCTTTTTAATGTAAACAAATTTACCTTTAAACAAACATTTTTTAAAAAAAATATAAAATCATTCGTTATATCAAATCTCTTGTTTTTATTTAATGTTTTTAATTATAATTCGGATATTTTTGAATAAGCTTTTTTATTTTTTTGACACAAATTTGTTTATTTTTTTAGCTTGCTATAAAATTAGTACTATGTGATTATTTAAATTGTTATTTTCATATTTTAGATATCTTTGACTCTTGAAGTACAACTTTCTCAACATTAGTATAATTTTTGGAAATCATCCATCTAAAAGTTTGAAAACTATATGTATCTTCTGTCAAAAATATCAAATAATTATTCGCCTCTTTTTTTGGTATTTCCGATAAATTTAAAACGATTTGAATTTTTACTTAATTTAATTGTAATTATAAAAATATTTAAATACGTTTTGATAATTTATACCTATATTCTGATGCTTTCTGATATATCAATTTCTAAAATACACGAATATTTTAGCGAATGAGGTTCTGAATAAAAAAATATTGCAATTATACATAAAGATACTAGATATACAATTATATTGATCAAGAAATTTTGCTCATAATCCTTTTTCAATGGATTCTTTTATTTTTAGAGTTTGAAAAATGTGAAATTTTCAAATTTTACTATTTTTAAGTACGTTTACTTTATATGTAGTTTACTGGGCTATTTTTAGATATTAAAAAATTTTAATGTTTGAAAAACCGTTTTTTCGCTCATTTCACAAAATTTTCAGATTATAAATTTGATAACTAAATGTTTATAATAGTAGAACTCATAGATCTGTTTTTTTTGTCTTTTTTTTATTCTTAAAACAAAATTTTGTCATTTTAATCAATATTTCATTATATTGAATATTCACAGATATCGTCATAAATCCGTTATTTCCTTAATATTCTTAAAATAAAAAAAAGTACGACAGAAAACAATTCTTGCATAAATAAAATCATAAGCATAGCTAATTTTTTCTCGTATAAAACGAATATCAGTTATAGTGTTTAATTAATCTATTGAAATTTTTTTAAAGGCTGATTTACTGACAGATTATTCTATTTATACCCGTTGCTGATGCACCAGTTATAATTTCATACATATTATAATTTACACTTTGGAAAAAGCAAACGATAAATGATTATTTTTCTAAATAAGCATTAAATATTTTGTGGTTTTCTTTTTTCATTTATTAAATAGTATTATTCTAATTTCTTAAATAGAAAAACCAAAAAAATGTTTAGGCAATATTATTTTAATTTATCATTGAGTGCCAGTTAAGTGTTTTTGGTTTTTTAATTTTTGCTTTCAATGTGCAAAATTTTGAATCGCTTTTCTGTCATCAAAAGCACTAAGAAATTGATTTTTTAACATAAAAATCTAATTTGGTATTTAAATCTGTAAATAAGATTCTATGTATTAAAATTTCTGTATATAATTTTTCAATATAATTGTGTAATTTTTAATATGTTCTACTAGATTGCACTAAAATTAGAAATTTTACAATTAATATGAGAATAGTATATGTGCTTAATAAGTTTTTAACCACGAAAAAAACTTTCAACTTATAAAATAAATGTATATATAATCATAATTAAGAGATCCTATAACTATCATAATTTTGTTTTGTACTTAATTGGTTTTGCTTTTATGTTCTTGTATTATTTTGAAGACAGCTAATTTTAATCCATAGAAATTTTTTTAATTCGCTTAAAATGAAAAGAACAAAATGATAATTTTTTATGTCGCAAAATAGATCAAGTTACTTTAAATCATGGGTTTTGAATATTAATTGACAAATTTTAATTATTTTGTGGTAATTACAAATGATATCACAAAAGAGGTGGTTTTTGTATTAATTTTTAGACTAAAAGACCAAAATCAACAAATATTTTTTTCAAAAAGATTTTTTGATTTTGTTAAATAAATTCTAATTTTTAAATCTAAGTTTTAAATGCCATCTTTGACTAATGTTTTTTATAATATTATTGATTATATCTTCAAAGAGTTTAAGCGGTTTTTTTAGGTTGTTTTTTGCAAAACGTAGGAATATATATTTTTTGAAATATTTGTATATTTAATTTTATAAAAAAATCACAATTCTTTTTCAAGCGTGAAATTATTTTTACTTCGCAGTAATCAGAATGTTTAGCAGATAAAATGAAATATAATGATTTCATACATTTGAATGAAAAAAACTTGTTTTGTAGCATAGTAGCCAAAAATCTTATATTAAAATTTTTTTTTGTTTTTATTTTTATAAACTTTGTCAACTAGTCCATTAACAATTTCTATTCTTTTTTTTATCTTCCATTTTGAGCTATGAAATAAAAATTCTTGCTTTTGATATAAATATTTTTTTGATTCATGAAGAAGTAAGGATCTAGGTTTAAAATTTTTATTGTTTTTATTACGCTGCCTTTTTGTTGTTTTTCTAGCATTTGTAACATTCTATAATTTTGGTAGTGTGCTTTTTGGTGCTTACACAAATATGAATTCTAACATCTCTCTGCAATTTTTTTTAACTTTTTACAAGCTATATCACTTTATTATTTAAATTTTATCACAATAGAAATATTCTTGCATAAAGATGAATTAATTTATTTTTTTGTGGTCGATTTTTTATGCATGATGTTTAATTTAAAAATTCCTCAAACTTGTTTTTTGTATGTTCTTTAATTCGCGAAAAGATTGCGGCCATTTTGTGAAAATAGATATACTTTTACAAAGCTGAAATTTTATTTTTACAGAATATTTTTTTGATACACAATTTATTGATATACAATAAAGTTCTAGAATGTGGAAAAATATTAATGAAGTACCTTTCTTTTATATTCTTATGTAGTAGATCTTTTTTTCGTTTCTATATTTTTATAAAATAGGAATATCCGACTTTTTTTTAAATGTGATTCGGATTAATTGAATTCAAATGAAATATCACCGTAAAAATATTTTTTTCTGATGAATGTATAGTTTCTTAAATAAAAACTGCTCTAAAAACAATAACGGTCTAAATAAAGATTGAGAATTTCATTTATTGCAAAATACTTAAAAATTATATAAAGTTTGTACAAACATTTTTATTGCTTTATTATTATTATCAAATTTGCAAAACCTTTTATTAATAAGAATTAAAAAATCAAATGAATAAATAAAATGCTTATAAAAAGAACTAATTGTAATCAAACTCTTACATTTAGCATACTTTCATTTATGGAAAATCAATAGAACCTATCTATTAGAAATAGCATGTTTTATGAGGTGAATGGCTACAAAAGTTGAAATATTAGTAGAATTTTAACTAATAATATATAAAAGAAAGATATATGTTCTGTAAAAGGGAACGATACCATTTTTTTAAAAAAAACTCTAAAATACTTTCTGGTTGGTTTAAAAATGTTATAGTGAAGCTCATATTAGATTTTTTTATATAATTAATTTTATTACTCCTATTACTATCAATACTATTCATAATTTTTTTATTTTTATTTTTATTTTTACATTTATTCTTATTCCCATTGTAATTTCTAAAAATATTGTACATTTTTTCTTCCTTAGTCTTTTTCTTTATTTTTACTCCTAAATAAATTTTTGTGATTTTTCTAAAATGACAATATTTGAAATTTTTTTTATTCTATACTATTTTTTCTCAATTTTAAAAATAAAAATACAATATAATAATTTTTTAAAATTATGCATTCCGATTAACTATTATACTTTATAAACATTAGTTTAATTTAAAAATAGGATTTATGATAATTATATCATAATTAATAAATCAACCACATTATATATAACCTTTATTATTATTATTTCTTTAACTATTTTTTGTCGTTTTATTGTTTTTACTTTTTTCAAAATAGAACATTGGATAGATATATCATAATACAAAACACAAATTTGTAAAATATCTTTAAAAGAATTTAAATAAGTGAATTATAGAAATATGAAATGATTATTTGTTCATGCAGCTAAATAAACATTTAAGATATATTTTTCGCAATATTCTAATATTTTTGCATAAAATTTTAATGTAAATGCTATTTAATCTTACTTATAACTGTTAAGATAAAGTTTATTTTGGCACACAATAATGGAAAAATACGGGATACAAAAGGTTTTTCTGCATCAGAATGCATAAAATATATTTATAATTTTCCCCCTCTTTTCTTGATTTTTTATGATTGTTTTTTCTGAAATAAGCAATTAAAATATATCGAAAACCCTTAGAAATGATAGAATAGTCGTATTTCGATTTTCAGAGAAAACAATATTGAAAAAATGGATCTTTTTTTATTACACCTCAAAAATATGCGGAAAATCGTTATTTCTATTACATACATCACTAATATTTACATTAATGTATTGTTTACTTTAGATAAAAATTCGAACCATAAATAATGAGTAAATTCAGATGTCCAAATTGTCATTATATAATATTTTGGTTTTTTTTATCGTTGGATAATTCAATTGATCATGATCTAATTTATAAATTTGTTTTCTAAACGATATATTTATTTTCAGTCTATTTATAGACAAAATCAATATTCAAGCATCAATCACATTAAAAGTTTAAATATCAATCTTTTTCATAAATTTATTATAATTGATATCTTAAATCAAAAATATGAACAAATAGATTTTTTTACTAATAATTTTAAAACATCAAGCATTTATAAAAACATCCAAACCTTAGATTTATTCAATATGCCAATTTTCTTTATTTGACCAATCAAAACGAAACAAAGCAATTTTTATAATTGAAAATGCGGTTTCGACCTAAAAGTTATATATGTTTGAGAGAAAACACGGATCATCAGCTTAAACATTTCAAGTGCAACGTTCGTGAGGCCAAGATCTTCTATTACGAAAACAGGGAATTATTGATAGGTTATTCAGAATAACACTTGAAATAGCCCATAAATTTTTCATAAACATTTTAAAACAGAGAATCAAAAATTAGAAATAAATAATAAATAATAAAAGATGTGTTAATAGTATTATAATTACATATAAAAACCAATTTTAATTTTTTTTCTTTTTTAAACGTATTTAGGCACATTTATCGCTATTATTTTATATTATATGCATAAACAAACATCCTACACTACAAACAACCAAGATATCAGTGAAGACTTGTCGTCTGAGGAATATCACCACAATATGAAATATTAATTCCTCCTATATGTAAAATTTTGGTTATATCTGCAATATACTTTTGTGATGCATCATTTAAGCAGATAAGATATTTTGCCAGATACACACAAATAGAATTTTTTAATTGATTTACAGAGTTAAAAGTTTTTTAATTCATAGTCAGGAAAAAGATAATAACATATTTGCAAAATTTTATATATAGTTGTATAAGATCACTTTTATAATAAACTTATTTCAATATTTTTTTCTTTTTTCCTTATTCATAAATTTTTAATGGGAAATTATAGCTTTAAATATTCAAATATAGAAATTAACTTTAAAATTTATTAGAAAATTGCAGACAGTGAAATAAATCCTCGAGAATAAAATTTTTAGATTCGACATTAATTTTAAATATGCTTAAAAGTGTGTTTTGATCGATTTCTTTGTTTTAAAATAACCATAAAAACCTATTTTTCTTTTTACTTCATATATTAGACTTTTAAATCAATAAAAAAAGTTCTAAGTTTAGTATAAAATTTTTAAGTTAAGTAGTTAGTTAATTTTTAAAAAATGTCTTCGATAAATAACATACATATTTATTTGAATATTGTATATGGAAATTTATGAAAATTATATGCAAATACAAGCATATTTTGTTATCAATAGAAATTTCATTGTTTATATTATCTTTACTCAAACATAAAAATATATGCAATTTTCATCGACAATCTATGCACATAGTTTGAAAATTTTTGATAAATGCAATATTAAGATGCAAATCTAAAGCTTATTTAACTTCTTCGATTTTATTTTATGACCATTTGTCCAGATTTTTTTACCAATATCTTTAGAAAATTGGGCTATTATTATGTGAAATATGGCTTTAACATATTTTGATTGTTTTTTTAGTAAAAACTGTTCTTTTGGTAGTTAAGATCAGCATTAAGTCATAAAAAAACTTATAAACCTTTAAATATTTCAATTTTTATTTTCGGTTACCCAAATATAAACATCACTTTATTCAATATTATTCAGAGAAAATGCTGAAAATAAAATTCCTATATAAAATTTTAAAAGATTTGAAATAAAACATTTTCAGTGTTTTGAATTTATTAGATTTTTTAATGACGAAAAAAATTAATTACTATTTTTTATTTTAATTATTTTTATAAAAAATTTGAAGTTTTTGATATTTGGACAATTTTCAACCAACATAGATCAAAACGATTCAAAAAAATGGAATATTCAAAAACAAATATCGACCTATGGGATTTAAAAAATTTATCGTTTTATTTCATTTTGATTTGTGAGTTCGGATAACTAAATAGATTATATTCTGCAGTTCGCACAGTATTATTGAAAAAATTTCGTTTGTTTTATACATAAATATCTATAGTGTTAAATCAAGCATAGATGAGGCTATCCGAGGAAATTTAAATTTTAGTAAATTTTATATTTTCTTTTGTTGTAGAATACAGAATTTATTTTTTACTCGTTATCTTTCAAATAGTTAAATGATAACGAAAAAAATAAGGGTTTCTTTAAAGTGGCATTATTGCATCATATAAACTGATAATTTGGTTTTATGTTTCACAAAGTGTCTAGAAATTTAGTTTTGTAGAATAATTACAATATACGTGTCATATATTATTATATCTAAAAGAAGCTTTTTTAAAAAATATGAAATTGGAGGTGATCAAATATCCTGATTAAATTGGTGAATTTTGAAAGTTAATGAATCGATGTATTTTTAAATTCTCATTATGTTTCAATGAATGATTTCATCAATTATGAATTTTTTGTTACTATTTCTATTGATTATTATTGAAATCATGCCACACATTGCCAGAAATAAAAATTCCTTACCGATAAATATTTTCCTTATTAAATATATTAATTTTAGATGAACAAAAAAACAGAGTGAAACAAAAACATAAGAAAAATATGATTTTTTTGAAATAAAATAAATATTATTTTTTTTTAAATAAAATCGATCTTATTGATTTCACAGCGTTTTGACTTTGTTTTTACGAAATAAAGCTAGTTAATCCTAAATATACAGCGAATTTAAAAGTTCAATTAGAAAATCAATGAAATATGACCGTAGATCTTGCAAAAAAAATAATATCATCATAAAAACAAAAAATATTAACATAATTTAAGAAATAAAAAAAAATAAATTTTGTATCAATTTTTATTATTTACACTTTAGGTTTTTCTGTGTTATCAATTTCATTATTATTATTTTGACCGGAACTATTTTTAGTCTGATTTTGTATTTCTTCTAAAGCTTCGCAATATAAAGGCAACCTCTCTTTAATATCATAGCTATACCACATATATTTATTTAAATCATTTTTCTCGTCAAGTGACATTCTTAAAATAAAGAAAAACATTTCAGTGTGTGCATCAGCAAAAGTCAGAAACACTTTTACACTTGTTCTATTGTGAACTACCATTTCAAAGTAATCTCTTTCTTTGACATCAGTAATGTTAGATAGCAATACGAAGAATGATTCAAAGTTTTCAGTTGGTGGCCGTGGTCTGTATATCAAGCGTTCATTTGTCAAAAATAAGTAACCAGTTTGTGAATAAAATTTTACAGTATACGCAGGTGTACCGTTACCGATCTTCAATGAGAATTTGCAATCAGTATTATAATATACTATTTCTTCGGTATCACTCAGTGGAAGTGGAACATGATTT
Organism: Edhazardia aedis USNM 41457; assembly: GCA_000230595.3. Lineage (NCBI taxonomy): Eukaryota > Fungi > Microsporidia > Culicosporidae > Edhazardia > Edhazardia aedis. The sequence goes on along the minus strand of AFBI03000112.1, from coordinate 67,008 downwards.
TCCGTGAAAATTATTTTGTTAATAAATGGTAGGGGCTTTCTAAAATTAATGGTTTCTTCCATGCAATTATTTTCGTCAGTGTATGTACTTTAAGGGGATTTTTAAGTTCTAGCATATTTTTTTGTAAAGATGTGATATGTCAGAAATTTTTAATAGACAATTTCAAAAAAAACAGTGAATTTTACAAGATAGAATTAAAAATTTTATAAAGTTCAGTTGATTCACTAAAAATTATGAAAATTTTAACAAATTAATTTTGCGATAAAAATGTAAAAAGAATGTTTAGCACGAAAATTTTCTATCAGATAAATCAGCATAAAAAATATTAATTGCGGCAATAGTTGTTCCTTTGTTTAACTTTATAAAAAAGATTACAATGAACTAATTTATAAGTTAAAGTTAAGAACCATATGTTTGATTCTTGAATTTTTATAACAACAATTTTTAAAACAATAACACATTTAAAATTCTAAGAACTAGCCGCTTTAAAACCATTTTCTTGATTCAATTAACTATTTAATCGTGAATTAAAATTGAAATAAACATTTTATTACGTATTATTTAGAAAAAAAACCATAGTTTTTATAAAATTTTTATGTATTTTTGTTTGCGAAAAAAAACATATTATATATTAGTCTTAAATCTTAAAACAATAAAACTTTTTATAAATTTATTCCGTCAAGTTATTAACAAAGTTACAAGAATCAGAATTTAATTTTGTGTTCAAAATGGCTAGAAAACTATTTTTTTATTCAAAAAAGAAATATAATCCCGAAAAAAGGCGACTTTTTTAAAAGAAATTCAGAATAATACAAGTATAATTCAATTTGAATATACGAATTTATGGGCTATCGGTGTGATACTACAAATAATTACTTCTAGAAAAACACCATTTTTTACATTCCTAACAAAACATATTTGGTTCAATTTTTGTATTTTAGAAAAAAAGTATATTTCAGTTCGAATAAAGGTAAAAATAAATTCAAAAAATATAAAAATTTTTAGCTAAATTGGTAGAAATATCAAAACATTTGTTGGATATGACAGATTTATTAGCAAATGCTTGCTTTTGATTTGAAACCATTAATATAAAATTCAAACTTTTTTAATATTTTTTGTCTTCTTAATTCGGTGATAAAATACTTTGATATCAAATTTCTCTAAATAAATCGATATTCAATAAAAATTTTCTTAAAATTTTTTTTGGTAAATTAACTGTCAAAAAAAATACATTAAATCTAAAAAAATACAAAAATTATAAAGTTCCCCTATTTAATAATAAAAATAGTATTGTTAGTTCAATACTCAACACCTTTGAAAAATTTTGTTGTTAAAAGCTAAGATTTCTGATGCGCAAACAAAATATCACCAGTTTAAAAATTTAATGAAAATCATTATAAATGGAAAGATAATTATTGTACATTGAGTAATTATATAGTTCTTTAGTTGATTATTTTTAATCTTATTGAATACCTGTACGTAATTTTCCCTATTACTTCTTTTTTGGGTGTAAAAACTTTTAAGTTTCACATTTTTTTCTTTTCTTTACGTAATTATTAAACACCTTATCAATATTTTTCTTTTTATCAGAACTCTGCTGTTCTGAGCAACCCTTAAGAATTGTCGTCTAATAAGAACATTATTACTGCAATATTTTGCAAACAATTTTATCGTTTTGAATTTCAATGATTTGATCTGAGGGTTAGAAAATTTTTTTTTAATTTTTGATCTTTTTCCAAGTTTTCTCGGTATCAAAAAATTCACAGCAAATGTATCAGGGAAACTTTGCAAACTTATAGATAAATATCGAAAATAAATATAACTAAATTTTGAACTCTTATATATCGTCCACAGAAATCTCCTTGCTGAGTTAAATATTTTACAATCTTCAATTTGGTGGATTTATTAAAATAATTATAAAAAATTTTAATTTGATATTTTCTTGAATTTTGGTATCAAAAAAAATAATTGAAATTTGAATATATAATTAAGAACTGCTCAACTCCAAAAAATTTCTCCATATTTAAGAAATCATATAATCCTTATTAGTTTTTTTCATTAAATATGATTATAAAGATAACAAAACGAGTTTACACTTTGATTTTATCTAATATTGAGTTTTTAACATAAGATATCATTTGAATTAATAATATCGTATTTTTTGTGCTTATTACTCATAAAAAATTTTTGAACTTCTTTCTTATTATTAAAAAATATTTGGTTCATCAAAAGCTTACTATTTCATTTAAAAGACACATGATTTGATATAAACATAAGCGCAACAAAAATACAAATTTGTTGGTTAATGTAGGAAAAAAAAACGCAAAATATAACACCATATCTCAATAATGGTTTTAAAGTTTTTTCAGTTTCGCTTTGCCCCATATTTTGTAAGGTTTTTCCAAATATACATTAATTGTTAAACATGATATTCGGATAAATTTATACTAAAAATTTGAAAACAAATCATTAATCAAGCAATAAGGAAAAAATTCAATAAAATTTTTTAGAATTTAAACAGTAAAAAGAACATAAAAAAGGCATTAAATCATATTATATCTTTATAATCAACAATAAATAAAACAAATATTCAAAAAATATTGAACCTTGCATTTTTTTTAAAAAAAAAACAAAAACGAATAGTAACTATGCATTATTCAATTAGACATTTTTTTGTACTTTTTATTACACCAAGAAATAAAAATATTTAAGACAAAATGAAAATGAAAATGAAAATGAAAAGCGAGCTCAGGTTATACACTCGAATCAAATACAAAGAATTCTCTAAAATTTTGTGAGAAAAAACCAAAAAAGATATTTTTGCAAAATAAAAAATTAGTAACGAACTATATTTGATTAACTCTAACATCTTGATTTTCTTATATTGTTTTTCAACTGAATCATTATAATTTCTTGCAACATTTTAATTTTTTTTAGATTGATTTGTCATCAATACAGATGTCTATGTTTGATAAAGTTAAAAAAGTTATAATTTTTTAAATTATATTTTTTTCTTATTTATTGTGATATCACATTGATATCTTTTTTTTCTTCTTTTGAATGGTACCTACATCAAAATTTTTATTAGTGTGTTAAAATTTCTCTTTAATACCGATTGGCTGAATGATTATCTAAATAAATCATTTGAATTCATGGTTTTATATAAATAAAAGTATGCTTAAAACACATGATTTAGTTTAAGAAACTTTTTTAAGCTTCACCAATAATACATATAAAAGACGCATGTAAAATACAGATCAAATTTTTCGGTTTCTATAATAGGAAATACACTATTTTTTCGAAAATTTTTTGATTGCAGTAGATATAAAAATCTATAAAATAACATTATAATTTCCAACAGATGATAAAAGTGTTAATAGTGTCGCTAGTCTTATGATATAAGTATATATTCAAATGACAATATTAATTTTTTTACACGCTTCATATGTTGCAGCATTTCAGTTCATCATATTTTGCTATATTGAAATTACAAAATAAAAAAATCATATAATATTTATTGTTCAAAGTTATAAAAAAAATATTAAAATATAAGAATTTTGTTTTTAAAGATGTGTAATCTGCATTTTTATATTATTTTGTAGTTTATTATATATTAAAGCCAATATATGTAATTTCAACAAAAACTAAAAGATATTATCATAATAGCGATAACCATAACTTAAAATTTAGTTTTTGAGAAACCGAAGATTTTGAATTGATTAATATTTTATCGTTTTAATATTTTGTTAGATAAAAAGATTCGTTTTATATAGATTTACTAATCACCTTTTTACCAAATTCATAATATTTGAGAATCAGCGGAACTTTTTTTTGTATGGATCGAAACTATTTCTTTCGCAAAAATCATTTTATAAAGAAGAAATTTGTAAAAATTGACTTTTTACACTTCTACATATGTCTGTATTGTGTTACATATTTTAATAAAATTAGAATGTTGTTGTTTATACTTTTTTTGGATTTTCTTTTAGGTATTTGAAAATTAGAAAAGGAATAATAAAGAATATTTTTTGCGCAAATTCATATACGCGCTAAAATAGTTATTAAAGAATTTTATTTAAGAGTTACTAATAAAACACAATTCATTGCTTATAAAGTCTATATTTACTAATTATATTTTTACCCCTGATTTCTTACTTTTGGGTACGATAAATTAACTTTAATGGTTAAATAATGATGGTATAACACCAAAAATACTTTAAACGATTATTCTAAAGAATATTTTTTACAAACAAGTCACAAACCATTTTCTTGTCATTAAAAATTATAAATACCAAAATTACTGTTCCAAAGGAGATGAAAAAACACACTAACCTAAGTAATACTGTTTTAAAATGAATGGATGCAAAACATTGAATTTTTTTCGATTTACATTGGTTACAGAATAAAGTGTACATGTTTTAAAAAATATCAACGTAATATAATAGTATATTTTAATGCTTTGTAAGTATTCGATTTACTATATGGTTTTTTTTTATGCCTATACTTCTTTATGTCGTTGTATGTATTTAAAGTTTTTGAACTATTCTAGGAACGATAATTTTGTTAAAATTAGAGACTATACAAACTAAATTTATGAATAAACAGAATATTTTTCATTTAATATTAAATTAATATGAAAAAAGCTTTTTTTTAATTTTGATGATACAGCTCTATTTTTTAATAGATAATTTCTTATTTAAAATGACGAATAACCAAAAAAAAACATGAAACATTAAAAAATTGTTTACTATTAAAAAATACAAGAGAATTCTGTAAACTGAACTTGAAAACGAATTCTTATGATTCTACAGAAATAAAATAGTATTATAACCATTCTAAAACTTTTACGATGAAATCGAGCAATTATTTATGGCGAATACGCTTTAAAACCTGTTTCAAAACAGAAAGTAATAATTGCCTGCAAATGATATAAAAATTGGTGTCTAACAACCTGGAAATACATTTAAATTGGATTTAATGCTTTTTTTTGAAACTTGTCTAATTGATGGAATTTTTGAAGATTCGTCTCTTTATTTTACACAACATATAAAAACAGTAAAAAATTTCATGTGTTCAGTACAATACCATGAAACAAAAAAAAACTGCATTCAAAAACAAAAAAATAGGTTTTCAATAATAGAAAATCGATAAAAATCAATTACAACTCTTTATCAGCAATAATTCGTTCGATACAATTTTCTATATATTACACCAATAAAAACGCTAAATAAACATGGCTAGTTTCAAATTTCTACTATTATGTTCATCATTCTTGAAAATAATAAATTGTGCTTTTTTAGTAGTAATGGTAAAGTGAGAATCGTCAATAAAACACTACTTTTATAAAATTTTATATAATTCCATAAAGTAACTATTATATTATTGTAAATGAATAGAGTTTAAAATTTATATATCAAGACCAGTAGAGTTATACACAAGGAAAAAATCATTTGTGAATTTTCCGCATTCGAAAAACTAATGCATGCTTTGGGCTGTATATCGAATTTCAAGTTTACAACAATTGCAAATGTCTTAAATTTACTGCTGCTGTAATATATTCCACCAAATTCGAACAGTTATTTGCTTTAGAAAACAAATTATGGTGATGAATAGATCTATCAATAATACAATCAAATGCGTCAAAATAGATTAGCTCCAAGTGCATAACCCTAAATTTATAATGAGATTTTTTTTCGGATATCTAGTTTTGCATGCTATAACAGTTTAATTAGAATATTTTAATCTATTTTTAGGCTAAATTACGCAGTATTCCAGAAAAATGATTTGCGAAAATATCGATTTAATTACAAACTACTGTTATTTTAATAAGATCAGGACTCTATAAAATATAAAAGTGGCAAACTTTGTTTAATCATTTTTAGTATCCCATCGTTCATTTTAGATATTTCATCACTATTTACTCTTTGAAAAAAAACATTGAAAAATAATACAGGAAATTAATATCGTATGAATCCTTTGATTGTTTTTTCGGTTTTAAATAACGGTCTAAAAGTCTTAAAGTACGCAGAAATAATACACAAAAAAAAATAAATAAAAATAACATCTTTATATATATTACAAAAGTAAATTTATGTAAAATATGTCAATTGATTATATTTTTTAATAAATAACAAAAAAAAATATTGTAAATCTCAAGAATCGCAATCCTTAAATTCTTATGATGCCTAAAGCGATTGAACTATAGTGAAATTTTCCGGTTTTAAAAATAAACGTTGTTCTATATTATTACCGGCCGAGAAAAAAAGAAAGAGCTTTGAATACAATATTTACAAAAGAATGTTTGATTGTGACAACACAAAAATTATAAAAAAAGAACAGTACAAAGCAACCCTGCAATATAATAATCATAACCAATAATCGAAAGTAAAAAGTAACAAAAAACTAAAGAATCAACAAAGAAAAATAAAAACCAAGCATATTATTTATTAAAATTATTATTAATTGCCAAATCTGAATTAAAAATTTTCTATTAAAGACATTCTGCAGGAATTAATAAGTGCTAAAAGAGAGTAAAGATATGATTCAAAAACCGAATAGGGTGAAAAATTGGACGTTGCAATGTATCCTTTAATTAATGACCTTTGGCCTTTTTCTGGACGTTTATCGATGCTATCTAATAGTCTTGAGGTTTCTTTACTCTTCAAGGATTGCATCTCAGTGGGTTGTAATGGAGGTTTCTTTTATGGAAAAAAAATGATCAGATTATTTTTTAGAATTGTGATTGGCCAGTTACATCTTTATTTTAATTAACCCTTCTTTCGAGGAATCGATTTGAGTGTGGTTTACCGCAATTCTTAAGATCAATTTTATCTATTTAAATTATGCTCTCATATTTACTTTTCTTATTTTGAGCAACACCTTCAGATAAATGTATTGAGATCTCAATCAAGTATTCATTCTACATATCTTTCGTCAAAGACTTGCATTGCACTGAAATTCTCAATATAAAAAATTTAATTGAAAAAAATACATAAAAACGTGTAATTCTTCGATGTAATTTATTGAATACATATTTTTATCTCTTTTATCAATACAGATGTTTCTTTAGAAATCGATTCGTTTAATTTTTGATCAGACAAAGCTCTGTTTATGGATCAAAAAAATACATATAATTACTAGCCTATTTTCACCTCAGGTGCAAACGCACACAGAATATTGTGGTATGAATGAATAATGAATAGTTAGAAACAGAAGAATTCAATGATTTATTCGGTTTTCAATTTATTTCATACTATTTAAATAATTTTCTTGGAATTCCGCAAATTCATAAAACCAACTAATATCTTTGTAATCTTATCTGAAAAATTCTAATATCTATAATATAAATATACAAACCAGTTACTACATAAATTATTTAACTTGATCAATTTGTTTCGATTTTTTTACATATTTTTTAATATTGATTATAAAAAGTAGCCAATATAAGTTTTTTAAAATTATTCTTTTTAAAATATTTAACGAAAAAAATTCTTGATCATATTTTTTCTTGATTTTTTAGCATATCAAAAATAAATTTGAAAATATCGATATGATTTTTAAACCATTTGAAAATATATCAAAGTTATGGACATATAAAAATTTTTTCTTGTCACTAGCAAATATCCTTAAAAATTCTTTGACGTCATAAAAGCCATATTTTCTTTAAGATAAAATTTTTTGTCGGTGAGTTAGTTATTTACTTAAAATAAATAAGCGCCGTTGAAAATAAAACAGACCAGAATAATCACATTCAATCATGAAAATGAATTTAAATAAAATTTTATCTCAAATGGTGGCATATTCCTGAAATTAAAAACAAAAACAAATTATATAAATGCTATAACTGTCAAATTTTCAATTTTGAGCGAACAGCTGAAATTTAAAGCATTTAAAAAACAACACAAGAATCCAGACAGCGAAGCTTAACAAAATATATGAAAACCAATTTTTTAACAAATTTAATATTATTTTTATACTTAAGAAAGATTATGATTCCAGAAAAAGAATTATTTATTTATGTGAAGCACATTTAGAAGTTACAAGAACACAAAAAAACAAACCAAAAAAATTTGAATATAAGCAAAAAAATAATTATTCTAACATAATTAAGAACTTTTCTTTCTAATAATTTGATGAATTGAACAAGTCTAATACAATACAAATATTTGACATTAAATGATTCTACACCATTAAAGATATCTCACCTGATTTTTGCGATCGAATGACTACAGACTATTTTTTCAGCAATCTCGATCTTTCACATCTTTTTGATTTTAAATCGTTGCAATTGTGAATATCGTGTTTTTCAAATCATCAACGCTACTATAACCAAGATGATCGTAAACTACAAATATATTATAATGGTTCCAAAAGACTAACACAATTTAACAGATAAAAGTCGTCAATTTGTACATGGTAAGTTTTTATATATAAAAAAAACTTTAAACCAACAGAAAACCGCTACATACAACCAAACAAAGAGCAAAATTTTTCAATTATTGTCAAAAACAAGAACAGCGCTATCGCACCAACTATATCTAGCTTAAAATATAATATTTGTTCTTCGATTGTTTTTTTTTGGCTTTTGACATAGATTTTTTTTTAGAAAATACTTTAGTATAAATAAATTTCTAATATTTGTAATCCTAATAAGAGAGAAATGTCTAAAGCGGTGAACCTTGGAAAACACGCAAACAGCCATTGTAAAGATAATACGAATAATGAATATCTTGGTAATACTTATTCTTTCACATTTTGTCGTAGAAATTTATTCTTATATTTCTTAAATGAAAAAGGTGATACCAATTACCATAAGTACTTAAATAAGTGAAATGTATGCTGTCTTCTAGTGTTTTAAAAAGATTATAGTTGAGAATCAATAACTTATATGCCAGACTAAATATTAAAGCTAAAAAAATGTAAATATCAGAACTTTCTTTGAGACTATTAGTAGATGTTTGGCTAAAAAAAGTCTTTAAGAAATATAAAAAATGTTGTAATATGTAAAGAAAATAAAATTCAGGATATTATTGTCTTAAGTGCAGATAGTGAACAAAAAAACGAAGTATTTGTTTGTTTTTTAATATTGTTTATTTTATCTTCACAATACCGATTTTTGGCAAAATAAAAATATATATTTTTAATGCTAAAGACCCGTTATAAAAACAATTTACATTAATAAATTAATTACACAACAATGAAAATTTACACAAAGAAACATACAATAGATCTTTTTTTTGAAATGGCCTAGAAATCTGAGAAATCGGCAACGAATAGGTGAAAATTGGATCACGCCATAATTGGTTGCTGTCTGAAGTATATTGAAGAACTACGGCATTTCAAATTTCCAATATACAGAAGCTTTCAAAAATTCGAGATCTCATCATGCAAAATATATTTCGATTGAATAAAAGAATTCACTTTGATCAGATCCTTATTGATAAAAAAATAGAATGGCAATGATAATATGACAATTTTTATTTAAAACATATAAATATAGGTATAATTTCACAAGATTATATGTCTAAGAACGTGTGTTTTCTTCAAAAAAATCTTTTGTGGTATATATTTATTAAAATTTGTGTTTTTTCTATTTCCAAGATTTTTTTTTATATTATAATATAATTTTTTATAAAGACATGTGATTTTTCTTATATAAGCTATAAATACCAATTGTATGATTAAATGAAACAACATAATGAATTATTATTTTATTAAAATTCATTCTTTTTGTTTATTAAATTTATTTTTACTAATCTTATTATTACTGATTGATTCCTAAGCTGGGTACTTCAGTATGTTGTATTTTTACTAAAACTTGATCTATGAGTGAGTTTGGAATTTTTCTATATTTTTCATCGGAAGCACATAAAGTAACTTTTATTAATAATAAATTTAATGTTAAATTAAGATTTTTGAAAATTTCTAATTAAATATAAATTATTTTCTTATATTTAAACGATATTCGAAGATTATATATATATATATTATTTACTATTTACAATATTTATAGAAATCATTTACCCATGCAACTTGATAATTGTTGATAATTTTTAAAAAAGTATTATTAGTATTTTTTTAACAAAGGAATGAATATCCAGTATTAAATTGTTTTTTATGTATTTATAAAAAATTTGATCTCATTTTATGGATACAGAAGATATACATCATTCATATCCAAATGTTAAAATAATTATTGTGCTTTAAAAAAAATAAAAAAAATCTTATAATGCAAGAAAATGCAAACCTATACAGATTTTTATATATTAACTGGTATTGTGATATTTAAAAATGTTATTTAAAATATTTTTTTGTGGTTTTTATATATTATATTAGATTTTAAGCACTATTTTTGGTATAATTTTCAAAAATGTATTTAAGGATGAGCTGCGAAAAATCAACGAAACTAAAGATGTGTTATAATGCAATAGAAATATTAACTACTACTAAAAAAAACTATAGACACAATGTGAACATATAATATACAATTTACTATTTTCTTTAATTTAATTTTTACTATATCACTCAATGTAAAAAATATTTCTACAGAGAACTCAGAATGCCTTAGAAGCACATAATCGGAAAACTGTCAATCGCTATAAAAAAGAGTATCCACTATGTTTTTTTTTATTCAAATCCAATCTGACTCAAATATATCAAAGGTTGGTTTTAATGAATATATTGTATGTTGTTTAGTTTTTGGTACTAAGAAAGATATAAATGTGTCAAAGTACGTGAATTTACATCTTTGAAGAAAATAAAAAAACATGAATAAATAAAAAAAGCAATTAGAAGCATATAAGTCTAAAACAATACAAGCATAATTACAAAATCGCTATTAATAAACAAGTCGCGAATGTATATTAAGTGTTATATGCATAAATTTAAACATAGGATCCCATTAATATCATACTTAACTGATTCTAATTTTTACAAAAATTTAATACAAAAAGACATATTGTGCTAAGTATTTCGTTTAAAATAATAATAGTTGCAATACAAAGTTAAACTTTATTCTTAGATGGCATTTCAAATGCGCATATCAAATAAAAAAATATGCATTTTTTTAAAAAAACGTAATTACAAACTTAGATCATACCAATGAACTATGATTGTGGTAGAGATATTATAAAGCAAAAAATATTATCTGCGATATATTGCATATAATTAGGTATATTCATATAATATTTTAGTTTGTAGCCACCTTTTTCTTATAATCTACAAATAAGTAAGCTTGACTAAAAAAATACCTTATAGCTGTGAAATATTGTATATGATCACATTTTACTTTTTTATCTGCAATATGAAGAAACAGTATTGATTTCTATTTTGTAATCTTATACTATTCAATAATCTTTCTTTCTTAGACGCGTAAATTTATATTGATTAGAAAACCTTTAAAAATTTTTTTTAAGTTTTATTAAAATAAAATTTTATTTCCATTTTTATATTTTCGTTTCTGAATTTTTTTTAATTTTAAATGTTATTGAGAAATTCGCATTTCAATATTAGAAGAATTTTAAGAATAAAGACAGATCACTTGCTTGTATTCGGAATGGTTTATAGGTACAATCATTGAAGCACACTTACATAATAACCGTTTAGTGTTGATTGTATCTATTTATTGAATAATTCTAGTGAAAACAATGATGATTTTCATAGAAAGAAGTATAAAATTTTTCTATAAATTTTTATTGCTTTTTTCATGAAATAAATACAAATTTTCCATTTCAATATATTATCATATAAAATACTAAATACGGACTAAATATTGATATTAAAATGTGAGTTATTTAGTTATTGTATATTTTCCCTTGTTTTTTAACCATCAATTGTTATTTTAATAAGATAAGTTTTTATAAGTAAATATATTTTTCTACCCTTTTAGAATTCGCATTATAAATATTTCAACATCATGGAATTTAATATTATTTAAATTAAGAAATCTTTTTTTTGTATTTTAAAATTTTCTGACACAAACTAATTATAAAAAATTTTCATTAACCAACAGTTAAAACAATTCGGGTAAAGGATTTAATAAAAACGATTTTTTTGTATCTTCTTTTTTAAAGAAGCTCATTCTTTTATTCATGAGATTTTTGATTCATATGAAATTATTTTTTTTTAACTAAAAAACAAATAATTATTATATTTGATTTTTTAGTTTTGCGTACAATGGTTTTTTTCAATATGTTCTTAGTATAAACAAAGGTATTTTAGTCGATCTAAATATATTACATAATATATTATGAGCAAAAATTTATATATTTTTATTTTTTCAAAAAAATTAAAAAACTTAGATATTTTGCATACTTTTACTATAAAATAACATAGTAATTTTTTTTTGATATTTTGATCTCATATATATATGTTTTCAGCTGTTTTTTCAACAAGTGAAGTATAATTACTTTCAAAAAACCTTTATATTACAAATCGTACCAAAAGTCATTTTTAATTTTAAGAAATCCACATAAAATTTTTTTTTGTATAGATAACTTAAAAATAGACAAATCATTAAATTTTTAAAGTAAAACAGCAAAAAAAAGATTAAAAAGCTTTTTATAGGCAAGATTTAATAAATATAAAAAACTTTAACCAGAAATATAATAAAAAAATTAAAAATTTAAATATTCCAATTGCACAAACATTTATAATAAAAAATTTGTAGAAAGATAAAATAAATATTAAATATATAATTCAAATAAACATTAAAGTATACAGCGCAAGATTCACACCAAATTTACATCTTAATATATCTAACCCGTTTGTTTTGAATGCGCTTAATAATATCAATTTATCTTAAAAATGATAATATACAAAATAAATATATAGAAGTTTTTTTAACAAATATATATATCTGTTTAAATATAAGTAAAAATATAAATTAATTTGTGCTAAATTTGTACATAATTAAACTGTTCAAACCTTATTAATTTAAAACAACATATCTTATTCGTTTTTAATAGATCTTTATTTTAGCTGTTTCATATAATAAATCACGTAGAAACAGTCTAAGCAACATTTCACATATTGAAAAAAATGCGAAAAATATCATTGAAAAAACAAATTACTTCATGTAAATTGCACACACATGAAGATCCAGTATTAGGGTTTATAAACAAGCAAATCCTAAGATAGCTGTGTCTCTAGCTGTTTTTCTTCACAACCTATTTAAAAAACATAAAACTATTTTGTACATATAAAACCAACCCATTTTACATGCTACAATATAAAAATAAACATACATAAAAATTCCTGTACTGAAATAAAATCATGCAATCATCCATAAATGTTTTTTAGATTTGTTAGACTTGGTGAATATTTGAAATGGATCCAGCTCATTCTTTTTTAAGAAGCTAAACATTCTTGTACTCATCAAGACATATACACATTTTATTCTCTTTTTGTTTTGCCTGACCAATTAATAACTATCTACGGAGCATATTTGCCAGTTTTGTAGTTTTAAACATTAAATTTGCAATAAATATACGGCATTATAGAAGCGTATGCTATTGTTAATATACACGATTACACAATTAACAAAAGTATTTGTAATGTATTGATATTTATATAAGTTTAGCGCGTAAAATATAAACAAAAAAGGGTGCGCAGCATAGAAAATGTAAGATTTTCTACTATTAATTTTTTTGTGATCTAGCAGTTAGTTTGCACTTAAATTTGCTTCTTGCATATTAAACAAAATATTATTTTTCTAATATTCTATATTATTGGTAAATAAAATCATATAATAATTGTCTTGCGTTAGTGTTTTATATAAAAATTTGTTTAATTTAATAGACATCAAAGTTTTGTACAATTTTCTATAAAGTATTAATTTTGTAAATGTCGAGTAAATTTTAATAGTGAAAAAAATTTATTTCGTGTGTTTAAACCTTTTTATTTAAAATATTGATGCCTTTAATGGTTTTTCTTTTATTTTGGAATTTAACGATTTTGTTTCATTTAAATAAATGATTTAAAAAATACAACAGTAAAAGATGTAATATAATAAAAACTGAATAATTTTTTCGTATATTATTTGATTTCTTATATATGTATAAAAATATAAAATAACGAGGTCTCAAATGGTTATCCTGTACATTAATATATATTTTGATATAAACAAGTAATTTTTCCTGTCTAAATTAGCTTAACAGTTGAATTTTACTGTAAATTAACACTAACATTACTCTTTACAGCTTCGAATCACTCCTCCGTGACAGATAAGTGAATACTTAAATAGACAACAAATCGTTTGGCAAAATCTGAAAGAGACGTCACGTTTTAATACATTAGAATTACTACAAGATTGTTAAGATTAATATAAAAAACAGAACGTATTATGTAATCTAAAACTGCCGTCAAAAATAAATCCAACACTAAAGATTTCCAGTCGATATCCAGTATTGAAATATGTTTAAAAATGAAGAAATAAAATTATTAATGATATGCATGGTTTTATTAAAAATACTGAATGTGGTTATAAAATTTACTTTGTCTTTAATCAAGAACAGAAATATTGGTAACTATGGGTTATATTTGAAAACACCCTTATCTAAAATATACAAAATAATTATATATTGACTCAAAACAAAGCACTTTTGAAAAAAAACATAAAAAAATTTATAACTGATATTAATTTTTTAATATCAAAACCGCGACACACTAGAATTACAAAATAATACATACATTAAGTAATAAAAGAATGCAAAAGTTATTTAAAAACAACTTAAACAAAAAGAACGCTGAATGTGTAGATATTAGAACTATAGGAAAAATGTTTTTTATTGCAGCAGATATGATATTTATTTTATTTGTTCCGAAATTTTTAGATTAATAATATAAAAATGCGACAGCTCATAAGATGCGTTGTATTTATAATAAAATATTTTTATAAAAAAATTCTACAAAATTATGCGTTATATGTAAGAAATATAAAAAATTTTATGCAAACATAATAAAAATAATTTATAAATGTTGTGTATCAAAAAAATTTTTTTACAATATATTTTAATGAATTGTTCAGAGACTATTGTTTTGGTTTCAAAAAAATTAAATTAAGAATTATAATTGTTTCAAATATTTCACACTGAAGTCTTAATTTCAAAATTTATAAATACATATATTTTTCCTTTGAAAAGTGATAAAATCGATTACAGATATATCATTTTGTTTTAGATATATAAATTTCTAATTTGAATATATTTTTTAAAAATGTTTATGTTATGAAATCTATTTGTAAACTTCTCGTATAAGAAATGTTTTAAAAAAAGATAAAAGAAGCGTTGCAGCAGCAAAATTTAAGTTTGTTTGTTTTTTCTTAGTTTTTAATTATATCTAACTTTTAAAATTTCAGTTTTGTTATGATTTTTATGTTTTGAACTAATTTCTGTGTTTATTTGTATATTTACTAAATTAGGAAAACATCAAAATTAGCTATGCTAAGGTATAAAAGATTTTTAAAGTTTAATAAAAAAACAATATGAATAAAAAAATTTCTTTTCATTATAATAAATATAACAATATTTTTAACAACCGCGATGTATTTAACCCTAAAGCGTATTTTTCGCCAGACAAACATACCTGTCTATCAATGTTAGAATTATGTTTTTCAACAAGAATTAAAATCGACGAATAGTCAAGAAATAACCATGCAAAAAAAATTTTATATCATATTAATTTTTAAATATACTTTCAGCTTCAAATATTTTATTTTTATTTAATATTGCTATCTCTTTTTGGACTATAGTGTTAATCTTTTATGTATAGACATCATCAAATTTTACAAAAAATTAGACGGAATCAATTTTTGCAGCTTAATTTTTTAATTTTAAAAAAATTTCACACAAATACCATTTATATGTTGTTAAAAAACTATCTTATAATAAATCGATTTTTGCAAATATTTTTTAGTAAATTATAAAATTCTGAACAAAAAGTGACGAAAAAACACACATCAAACTATTTATGCGTCAGGAAGAGATTTTTATAAATTTTCTACTGTATTCGGTTTTTGAATATAAACATTGAATAGGAAATGTGTATAAATTCGACAAAAAGTATAGGTTTTTATCGAAAAAACAAACAAAAAAATTATCAATTTTTATAGATATAGAAACAAATACATTCATACAATGTTATACGTTAGTGTTAACAAAAGAACGAACGCCTTATTATAAAAATATTTTGGCCGTTTTCAACTTCTTGCGTTGAAAATAAATTTGAATATTTATAATTTGATTTAATGCAAATATACGGCTTCTAAAACACAAAATGTTAACTATATGGAAAGAAAATAGGGTTTTTTGCTATTAGCACCGTCAAAATTTGCCGTTTTTTATCATTTGTTTATAAAATAATAAAACAAACCAATAATATAAGTGGTTTTAGCGGGTTACATAAAAATTTTAGCCATTATAAAGTTGGAAGAAAAATTAAATAAAAGTGCCAAAAACAACCTGACAAAAAAAATTTAAAACAATAACAATTACAATCTGCAAAACCGATTGATAAAAAAATGAAAGGTTTTACAATATAGATAAATGCAGAAACGCAAAAACCGATATAAATAAACATAATTGATACTGAAAATCTGTTTTCACTTAGAAAATTGTATCTTCATATCATTTTTTTTATCTTAATGCTGAACTTGCTAACTAAATATAATAATAGCAAGCTTTTAGATACATAAAAACTATATTTATTTATGTAGAAAATCCATAGCTTAAATTGTGTAAAGCACAAATTCAGTTGTGTGAAACGTCTTTATATTATTGCAAAGAATTTATTACAATATATTAATACGTAAGGTTAGTACAACTTTAACTCTGCCGTATGCGATATTATAAAAGTTTTTCATTTAGATTCCAGTCGGTAAAGTGTTTTTAACTTCCTAAAGTTGATACTTACCAGGATTGAAAGATCCTTAATTTCCAAGATGTTTCATAATTTTCTTAACTGAAAAAGTCTCTTTAATTATAACATGATAAGTCGAAATATATTGATATCTGATAAATATAAAAATATATTTTTTCTTATGTTTGAACGCAATTTTCGTTCCGAAAACTTAAAATAATTTCTTACAAATTAAATTGCATTAAAAAAAATTTACTTTTGGCAATAGCCGCAATTTTGCAAATATTATACCTTTCAGATAATTTAAACTTTTATTTGTGCTTTTTTTTATATTACAAACATATTCGTCATATTTATACATACTAAAACATATGTTCATATGCATTTTACTTTCTTTATTATCTTGGTTATTCACAATTATACTTAAAGGCCTATATTTATTATAGATAAAAACTATTTCATCTTTTCATTAAACAAATTTTTAGAATTCTGCTTAAAATACTTCTTTAAGTTTGAATCATTAATTGTATATTAAAAAACGATTAATTGTTATATTTTTACTATATAATCAACTATGATGAGCAACAACACTAGCTATATATACACACTGTTTAATATATAACATTACTATATAATCGTGGTGTTTTTTAATTATGTGGATGCTTAATACTATTGTTGGTATCTTTAGAAGTATTCCATTATTTACTTTTTGGTTTTATTAAAATCGAGTTCTAAGTTTATGAAAAAGGTGTGCAATAATTTGTATTATGAAACTAAATTTTTCACCAATATACAGATCTGATTACAACTTAAAAAAAATACAAGACATCAGAATTCATAAAATTTTCAACTAATTTTTACATTTTTAACACCAATACAGTCTATAGACAATAAAATAACCATTTTAAAAGTAAAAACCCAAAATTTTATAATAAAAACTATAAAAATAATTAAAATAACTGCTATTGCAATTTTACTGCTTTTCAGAATTCGCAATATTTATCATCCTTTTATTATTATTATTGTCACCTCTATTGTATTCTAATATGTCTTATACAAATCATGCTAATAGTTTTACTTAAATTATTAAATGAACTTGCTCTCATGCTTTCTATTTCTTTGAAAAATTGAATACTAAAAAACCACCCCTTATACCTTTTGAAAACTTTGAATCAGTTACTGCTGCAATTCTTAGTTTGTGAATCGTGACACGAGGAAAATTGCATTAAATTTAATATTAAAATTTTAATTCAATTAGTTTGTTTAAAATGAACAGTCATAATTTATTTCCTTCAAGAAAATCATTTATAAGTATTAAAAATTTCAATATGTGGGCTTGCTTATTTCTTCGAATGATACAAGCAGTAAAGATTATGAAAAAAATTGAAAAATCGAAAAAAATGAACAATTAATTGATTATATTTGGTGGTGGGTATTTCTATATTATGTGATTTTTAGGCATGAAATAATTTCAGGGTACTTTTTCTTGATGCAAAAGATTTCTCTCAAATTTAAAAGTCCTAAATTTATTTAAAAAATTTGTATTAAATTGTGAATTTTTGTAAATAAATGTATTAGGCAAATCGGTTTTTGAGAATAACGCGTTTAATATTCCTACATTTGCTGTAAATCCAAAACCTTAAATTTTTTTCACTACGAAGAAGAAACGCTATTTTTTTTAAAGTAAAATTCTTGAATTATATAAATATTTCTGTTGTGATATTTATTATTATTGTTTAATGGTCTTTTTTCACGATCATTAATACTACTACCATTCATACTAACTTAACTACTACTGCAGTTCATAGTGATACTATTAGTATACTTCATCCCTTTTCTTTCTTTCTTTTATCTTTAAATAACTTTCTGTGATTTTTCTTAGTTCAAAGGAATCATAAAATTTCAATATGTAAATCTTTTAATTTAGTTTGTTATCTATACTAATTTATTGAAATTTAAACGAAATATTCCTTTATACTTTATAATTTTTAGTTATATAAAAGTGCTAAAAGCAAGGATTTACGAATATTTTTTAATTAAAAATTTTAAATATTTGTGATAATTATTATCAAGATTTTTTTTCTTTGTAAAAAAACATTCTTTTCAGATTCATAACTTTTTTATATTGATGTAATTGCACATATAATCAATGAAAAAACCTTTTAATTAAAAAAAAATAAAATTTATAAATTTTTTTATTTATCTTTATTATCAATCAAATAAAGAAATAAACAAATGTATATTCTAAACTATGAATCAATAAAAATTTGATTGTAAAATTTATTTAAATTTTTGGGGGTCAGTTTTCATTAAAACAATTAATTCATAAAAACTTAGAAAAAATTAATTATAATAAACATTTAAAATCTTTAAAAAAATATCTAATTTTGAGATTGCTTGATCTATTATAAACTTTTCATTATGAAGAATTTATGAACTTTTTGGGCACATAATTATTTTTTATAACAATAAACTTTATCTAAAGGCTTTTTTCTCGAAGTTCTTTTATCCCGTTGTTTTACCGTTACAGTTTCGATAACATGTAATACACTGCTATCTGAAACACTTCTTATTCTTAACACAGTAGATGTGACTTCATATATTTAAGTATTGCACATAACAACTAAAAATTTGGTAATTCTCTTAAAAAAACCAAAAAAAGGCGATTACAAAAACACAAAAAATATGAATATACTAATTGTATTGCATATTATGCAACAAAACGGTAGTTGTGGTAAGAAGTATTTATATGCATTAATATTAAAAATTTCTGATAGTATTCCAGAAAAAAGGCATTTGAATTGAATTGGAATACACAAAATATCTATATAAAATTACATCTAATATTACTCGAAAGAGTAGCAAAGCGATCATTAAAATAATTAAATGTGTACATTTATTAACATTTACTGAACAACTACTTTTAAAAAATTCGATTTACAGTTATGATTCAGAAAACATACTATTTTACATTTTGTTTTTGTTTTATAAAAAATCAGTGTTTCATATATCGCTTTAAAGTTGTAAAATTTAATATTAAATCCGCGATCTTTTTTACAAGCAAAAAAAAACAATATATAAGGGTAATATATGAGAGACAATAAAAATAATATTTGAATGAAAAAATAATAATTTTTGAACTTTTACAAAATATAACTTAGTAATGCTCTGGTAAACTACCTTTAATGATTATCTAACCAGTGATCTCAAAATGCTTAAATACAATTATTAAACTATTCTGATATAAATTAAATATAATTGTTACATTTTAATTAAATAATATTTACATATTTATTCAAATCTTAACACGTCAACTAAATAATGTAATTTTGCTTTATAAAGAATTATAGAAAACTAAAATGTAATAATTGTAATTTAAAGTAATTTTAATTAGTGATCATAGATCAATCTAAAGTATAAATAGTTGTGCAATGTGAAACACACAGAGCTAATGCAGGAGAAGAAATATCAGCAGTGTGAACAATTGAGGACGACAGAAAGCCGATGGAATCACCCCGGCAATAAAACCCTTTCAATAAACTTACAAAAATCACACACTCTTTCTCTTTATACAATTTTTCACGCCACTCACATAGGTCTCCTAGTGAGTACGGCAAATGCATCTAATTTAAACATTAACTTTTTTTAATGCACAATCCAATATGGTTTTATTAAAAATAGAGAGTGTGTAGCATATTAAAGGCCATATAAATTTTTAAATAAAAAAACCTAGAAATAAGGCATACTTATAGTAAAATATGCCTAAGTTTGTTTTTTCTTTTATATGATTACTTTAATGCATTCTTTATATGTAATTATTGTGTATAAATTTAGCTGTATGTTTTCTAAAAAATAATATGTCCGTTTTATACTTGTTTGTGTTGCTAAAAGAGTAATTTCAAGCAAATAGGATAAGTAATTTTTTTTAACCAAATTTTTGGGCAGAAATTTAGATTTTCAAACGTTATAATTATTAAATGGCAATTTCTGTTTTATATTATAAAATTGTAAAAATATAATATGCACTGGTATATTATAAATTGATATAATTCGCAGAAATTGTTCGCGATCAAAAGAAATAAAATTAAAAAATTTTAATTCTTATAAATAAAAAATGTTTAAAGAGAAATAGTTCTTAAATTATCCAACTATTTTTTGTGACAGATATATTTTTTCTTACTTTTATGATAATATTATAATTTTACACTATCAAATCATTTATTCTTAATAAAAATATTCAAACAGTATATAAACATTTTATTTGTTGTATCATTTGTTTTAATTTTTTTCGAAAAAATGCTGATATAAATGATCATGTCATTAATATATAGATTTAAGAAAAAAATTATTAGATTTCATATAAATATAAATAGTGTGTTCACAATAATTTTACATTTTTACGCGAATTCAAATCCAATAAAATTTTTATAATTAAATATTTTTACAACTGTTGAAAATCATCAAATTATAATATAGTTTTTTGTTCAGTTCGTTCTTAGATGATCTTTTCGAATATATGCCATAAATATGTTATTAGTAAAAAATATGACTTGCAAGTTTCAATTTAATCACTTTTCTAAAACTCAATGTGATGTAAACCATCATATCACCATATTTATCATGAGTTTATGGTATCTAAATAAAATAATACAAATATTAAATTTAGTTTTTTTGAAATAGTTTTAAGATTATATTTTTAATTTAAAATTAAAGAAATTTAATATAGATAAAAAGAAAAAATTTAAAGAATTTCCATGTTGAAAGAATTGTGATTTTTTTTTGCTGTAAGAAACATCATAAAAGTTATTTTAGTGTAAAAATAATAAAAAAGAAGTAAAGTAAGATATTTAGTATAATAGAAAAATTAATAATAATTGTTTAAGTAGCAGCCAAAGTAGCAGTAGCGATAGAAATGATGCTTATGGAAAAAATTATATATATAAACAAAATTATAATAAAATTATCAATAAAAAACAGTCAAAAATTATAGAATTTTATTACAAAACAAATAAAGTACTCTTCATACAGAACACTATCTACACATAAAAAATGTGTTATTGCAATTTTTAATTCGAAATAGCCCAATAAGAGATGATTGTGATGTATATTTTTTAAAAAAAAATTATAAAAGTGAGGGGCACAAAATTTTGATATATATTTAAAATACATAAATACATTGTTTTGTTTTTTACTATAATCGCTCAAGTCCTAATAAAACAAAAAATCTTTAAAAACTTGCTAAAAAAAGGAATTCATTGGTTTTAGAATAAAAAATACACTTTGCACGAAAAAAAATAAAATTATTGTTTTTAATTTGTAATAAAATTTGTAACTTATAACTTGATAATTTTTTATCGTTTTTATGTCTTACATAGTTGCAAACATAGTACATTTATAATTAACTGGCAATTTTTGTTATATTGTATAAGATTTTCTGATCTTTAATTCTAAGTTCAATAATAAATAGTCTGTGTTGCAAGTATAATTATCAAATATTAGCAAAATTTTTGATTATTTATTAAAAAACAAGATTTATAATTATTTTTTTATTTTGTTCACAAAAACGTCATAAGATGCATCTTTGCCGTGATATAAAACATCAAAATTTGACATTAACTATTTTAATTTTGTGAAATGAGTTCAATTTTTATCAATTAGGTTTATATATGTCATTGTTGAAAAAGCTATAATTTTTCTCTAAATTGATAAAAGCAAATACAATTTTCTTAATTTAACAAGTTTTATATTCTAGGGATAGCATTATTAGGTGATAATAAAATTGTTACAATAATATGCACCCTAAAAAATTTATATATTTATAAATATATTTGAAGCTAAGTAGTATTTTTTTATAATAATTTGCATATACTTCAATACAAATCCTTAATAACCAATAGAATGCTTCCGTTAAAATCTCAAAAATTTTCACTAAAATCACTTGAATACTGAAAAATAAGTATCATTTATAGGTTATAAAATAAATAAAAATAAAATGAAATTTTTTTAAATATGGATTGAATATGTACACAATTTAGAATAATTTGAATTAAGCTTTTCTGAAAAAATTCATTAATATTGTATTTTTCTATATACTAAATAGTGATTTTCTAAAGATAAGAAAGATCAAGAAAAAAAATTTTAAAAATAATAAATTAAGAAAAAATGGAGATAATAGAAAGAATTTTTATTTTATAAAAAAATTATTTTTTTAGAAAAGATAGCAGTAATAATATCTTAAATAACAATAATAGTAGTATAAATAGTAATAGTCACAAATTTAATAATCTCAGATATAAATAAATAAAATAATAATAATAATAAGCAAATAAATGTTTTTTGTTTTTATTTTAAAAATTTACAGTTAATTAATTGCAAAAAAAAATGGTAAAATACAAGAAAATAAAAAAAACTTCGAAAAAAGATTATTTGTTTGTTATCAATAATTTTTTTTATTGATGATATTAATTGAGGATTAAAAATATATTTTATATCATATAT
Organism: Edhazardia aedis USNM 41457; assembly: GCA_000230595.3. Taxonomy (NCBI): domain Eukaryota; kingdom Fungi; phylum Microsporidia; family Culicosporidae; genus Edhazardia; species Edhazardia aedis. The sequence goes on along the minus strand of AFBI03000112.1, from coordinate 43,656 downwards.
AATTAGAGTTATATTCATCACTGTTTCATCTTATGATTTAAATTCAATTTTTACTGTATTCCATCTGTTAATATCGATTATTTCAATTTATCAAAAGATGTGATATAATCTTTAGTTCATATAATTGATCGAATTTTAAAGGGATTAACAATTCAAAAAATTTTTCTGGCTAACTATCAGGCTGATCATGAAGTCACCAGCAAATTCAACCGATATGATAAAAAAAATTTTTATAATTTTCTTTTTGAATCATGCGAATTATTCGTTTAAAAATGATCTTTTGAGTATTTTATTAACAGATTGAATTAAATTATGATTTGTTTTTAGATAAAAGAAAAATCGTAAATATTTTTTTCTCACAAATATATATATATTGATATTCGGGATTTGAAAGTAATCCAATAACCACAATTTTTTAGATTTCCACTTTATAAATTATACGAATTTTTTTTATATTTATGACTGTGATATTAATATGTTCTCATTTTAAAAAATTTAAGATTGCAAAATTTATTTCTATTTTAAGCTTCACGATATAAATTTCGAATAAAAGATTTAGTGGTTTAAAAAAGTTCACGTTGATAAACTCTAATTTTTTACCTTTAGAAGAATTAAATATTTCAATTAAATACTAGTAATTTTTATTTATTATAATCTAGTGTTAATCATTCAATTGCAATTTTATAAATTATTTGTTTTTTTTTTAAGAAAGTTTTTATTTCTAATTTAAAATATATATTGTAGTATATATTAAAATATTATGACATAACAAAGAAATTTCAACTCCATTGTTTTTATTATGCATCAATGTGATTAAAATATATAGACTATAAAATTTAGAATACTTTAAAAAAAATTCTTTCTAAAAAATGGTAGGATTATTGTTTTGATAATTTTAAAATGGTTTTTTTATACTGTTTACAAATATTTTTTTATTTAATTAATTGAATTCATATACCATTATATGTATCACAAAAATAATTGTTATTATTGTAGATAAATTCGTATGATTCAAATACTAAACCTGAAATAATGTAGTTTACAGTGTTTAAAAATAAATAATCTTCAATTAGAAATTTGGGTGTATTTTAAATATATCTTAATTACTGTTGAGTATTGAGCTAACAATACTTCTTTCAATATTAAATAGGGTAACTACTTAATATTTGGAATTTGGTTTTTAGCAGTTTTTTAGGATTAATTGATTTAAGTGCATTAATTTGTTTTATAAGGTTTTTGCGTTTTTTTTTAATAATTCAAAATTTTCAAGATTTTGAAGCAGAAATACTTATATCTCCGCATCAAGGAGATTATAAGTATTTGATAAGTTTGATTTTTTAATTGATGGTTCGAAATCAAAAGAAAGCAGCAATAATAAATCTGTAACAACCAACAATTACAAGGAAAAAATTGAATAAACAATTAACATACAGTGTTAAATTTTCTGCTTTAAAATTTGTATTTGTTAATAATAGAATCATATTCTAGTTATTAAAAAAAGAATAATTTTAGGCAATAACTCTATTACGTACATTACAATTTACCCCAAAAGAAACATGATATTGTATTCATTTGATGTTTTGTTACAAAGAAAATAATATTCTACATTGTTTTTATTTAAACTGTTATTATAATAATTATCAAAGAAGTAAAAAGATTATTTTTTATGCTGGAAAATTATAATGTTTATATTTTTGATGTTACATATGTTTTTTTGTCTTTTTTGGCCAAATAAAAGCCTTTGAAAAACCGATTGCACATTTTAATTATGGTGATGCTACAATTTATATACATTGCCAATTTTTCCATCTAAAAAATGCAATAAAAAGTGCCCCATCTCACTAATTTTCACTTAATGCCTGTGGATGATTAAAGACCAAAAGAATTTAAGTGTGGTAAATGCAAGGTGGTAATAAGTTTTGAATATATTCAATAATATTCTTAAGTGTTACCCGCATATAAATTAACAGATGTCACCACAAGCAACAATTTAAATAAAACTCACAATCAATTTTATTAATACTTCACCACTTCCAACGCATTTAAACTTTTTGTATTGTTTATGCTCTAAGTTGCCATTTTTTATACTAACTAACACTTTACTTATCGTTTTACTTGATGTGTACTCTCCTTCCATTAATGAAATAACAATACTATATCTAGCGTAATTTGAATAATAGATTTTTAACAACTATTATAAAAGTGTGGATCACTACGAAGGTATTTATTAAAAATTTTTTAGATTTACATCGCTTTAAAAAAATGTATGATCATTTTAATTAATTCAAAAATAAAACAACCCTTAAGATGCACTAAAAAACTTTAAATTTCATTTTATGATAATTATTTTGACAGGATTAATATATAAAAAATGTTATTTTAACAATAGTTATTGAGAAAAAAATGTATCAAAATTTCTATTTTTATTTATTCGTGCTTCCGGGTTCCACCACCCGGATTTCTTTCTCTTATTATATTTTTCCCTGTTTTGATTCATCTTTCTGTGGTATTTTTGACAGCGTATTTATCTTATAAATCTTTTCCGTATTTTTCCATGTGTTTTTCACAGATTTTTACCAATGTTTTTGTCCTGTAAAGAAGGAACACTGTTTGTTTTAAAATAAAATTCTAAAAGATTAGGAATATTTTTGTTGCTAAATTTATTATTGTTATTACTAAAATGATTACTACTAATATGATTACTACTAAAATTATTGCTACTAATATGATTACTTCTAACATATTTGCTACTACTATTATTACTACTACTAAAGTTATTTTTATTATGTAACATTCTCCTTTCTCTTTCTCTCTTTTTATAATTAAAAAACTTTTTGTGAATTTTCTTATCTCTAAAAAATCACAAAAAAGTTCAAATATAGAAATATTTTATATTATTATTTTACGTATACTAATTTCTTTAATTTTTAAAATGAAATTAGTTTCACAAAACTATAAACATAAATTTATTTTTAGAATGTCAAAAATATAAATTATAAATACATTGCTTTAATAACTAATTTTAAAATATTAAATATGATGTGATATTATATATCACTGTTTCAATTTTTCATTTTTTGATTTTCTTATCACTTTCAGAGCAGAAATGTCGACATAAATTGTTATCACAGAATCTTTTTTTGAAAATCTGTATTACTAATTATATTATTTATAATAAATCTCCAATGGCCCAGGTAAGACACTAGTAATAAGAAATTAAAATTTTTATGTGAGTATCTACATTAAATACAAAAAAATATCCTATTTTAATCAATATTATATCATTTATATTTTATTATTAAGCAGAAACATGTTTTAGCTAACAAAATATGCTAAAATGGGTTTTGACAGGAAATCAATGATAATTAGAATGATTTATTTTCAAAAATATGTTTAAATATTAATATTTTTCTTGATATAGTTTTTATGTTGACTAAAATACTATTAACATAAATATATTGTGGTTAAAGAATGATCATCATGGGTAAAATTTCAAATTTGATTTTTTAATATAACAATGACCATTCTTTCTTTATGCTGATTAGTGGCATTGATTTTTTATCGATTAAAAAATAACAACAAACTAATGGCTTAATCATAGAATAATCATATAAAAGAAAAATCATCTTTCCTTGATTCCATCATACCGATGGCATGAATATATAGTATACGGATTCTGAGATAGTGCTCATTTTGGTATTTAATACATTTTTACAAAGATCAAACAAAGAAGCATGAATTAGGAATCTCTTAGATTTTTTTCTGAAATTTTTTTTGTTCTTGGTAGAAAGTTTGATTTATATTTTTTAAATATTCTAAGAGCGTTTACGATACTAAATTGATGTTTAGATTGAATATTATAAAATATTTAAACACAAATTTATCTAATTTTTGGTAATTTTCTACAATATTTATACTAACAAATTAAATTGGCTTTTGTTGTTTGAATTATAAAAATTTTGTTGTGAATTCGTACAATACGCTTTTGATTCATCAATAAATCTATGAAACTACCCTGTTTCTAGAATTTATATACGATTAAAATTTTGATTCAAGTAAAAAAACATTGATTTGACATTTGTTTTGTTGTTTTAGTTTATTTTTATAATACATAATTGAAACATTTTGAGTTGAATATTTATATAGATTACCGCAGTCATTCAAGTGTAAAAAAATTGTAAAAGATTTGGCTAAATCATATTAATATTGTTCTCCACAAAAAATAAACAATAAAAACAAGAAGAAGCGCAGAAAATTGATTCCTATCAAATACCAGAAAAGAATTGTGCAAAAATAGTTCGTCGATATAAAAATTTTTCTAATTTAATAATAAGTAGGGTTTGACAGAAAAAATAGAAGTAAAAAAGATATTCAAACTCTTTTCCAATTTTTTATATTATTCAAAACAGCTAATCAATTTGAATTGTTTCTCAAATAGCTTCAAAATGTTGGAATATTTATAATTATAAAAAAACCATATAAGGCGGTACAATTTTTTTGTATTGCTTCAATTATTATTATAGAAAGTTAAAAAAAGCAACCACCAGACATATTTATTATTGTGTATTTTAGATTCAATTATAAGTTCAAATTTTACGATAAAAAAAATTGAAGATTTATCCTTAGAATCTATTATTCTCTTTATTTTTTAAAAAGTGTTTTTATTTTAATAATTTTTTGGCTATGATTAGCAAAATAAATACTCAGAATCCATTAACTTACAACACTGTATTCTACAAAACCATCTAAAATCAAGCTAATTAGTAGTTTTTTTTATTTGATGAACGAATTGATTTTTTTTAAAATCAGAGATAACATTGAGCCAATCATGATAAAAGATATTTAAAGGGGCAATTGATCACTTTTAAAAATTAAAAATTTAATGTCTATAACAAATTAATAAATAATGGCTGACAATTGCTTTATTATGAATGGAGCAAAGTATTTTTATGTTTCAATTTGATAAAAACTATTGAATATATTAAAAAGATTGAACAAAACAATTTTTTATATCAATTAATTTTTATTCATAAGTTCATTCCTTTTTTAATAGATCAAAATGCTTATATTTTTAATTGATAGGATGATCCCAAACAGTAAATCTGAATTTATTGGATACTTTGGGCATTTTTATTCTAGTATTGAAACAAAAAAAACTACGAATCAACTATTCTTTGGATTTTCACATGTTTTTATTTTATCTGATTCTTACAAATAATTGACAGACTTTATCAATTTTATCATAAAAAAAACATGACAATTTATAATCCGATAAAGTACAGAATTTCTTTTTTTAAATTTACAGAAAAATATATTTAAAGCATTTTTTTAAACAGTATATTGTCTTTGAAAAATCGAATAGCAAATTAATTAACCAATGGAGAAAAATATAAACAACATATCATATTTCATTTATCACACGTAATTATAATTGGTTCACAATAAAAATAAAATTGAATCCAGAAATATGAATCATAAAAAATGGAATCGAAATACCGTCTAAGAAATTTGCAAAAAGAAGATTTTGATCGTGGATACATTCAACTACTGTCACAATTAACAACAACTGGTCAGATAACAAAAGAAGACTTTAATGCACAATTTGAAAAAATAAGCAAAAATCGTGATTATATAATAAGAGTTGTCGAGGACACAGAAAAAAAACTAATAGTCGCTACAGGAACACTTTTAATTGAACACAAATTCATCCATGGTTGTGCTTGCATGGGTCACATTGAAGATATTGTCGTCAACGAAGAGTATCGTGGTAAGAATTTAGGCAAAAAAATAATTGACGATTTGATTCAAATAAGCAAAGAAAAGGGTTCATATAAGACAATATTATGTTGTGATGATAAAGTAGTTCCCTTTTATAGAAAATGTGGCTTAGAAGTTAAGGAAAAAGAGATGGTAGTATATCACAACAAATAGAAAAAATAAAATTTTAAGTGACATATTCAAAACAAGCAGAATTTTTTATATACATGATTGCATAATTTTAATCCATTTATAATTCGTAGACAAATCATTATTAGAAATTAATATCTTAAAAAATAAATTAGTTATTAAATGTTTAAATTTAAGATTGAAAAAATGCTGCTTTTTTTCATAAAATTAATTAATTCAAAACAAGCCAAGATTACTACATCCAGATCCTTGAACTTCATCTTCGGGTGGTATAGAAATATCTTCAACAAATAATCCAGTTCGCTTTACAACCACACCATATCTATCAGTTTTCTCATTCATTTCAACAATTTTATTTAAGGAAAAATATTTTTTGACTATAACAATTCCATTATAATTGGGTAAATAGCCAGTAAACGGAAATGATTCGAACTTTAAAATAACATCAAAACACAAATCTATTGATAAATCATCGATGAGATTTGTAGGAACCGATGTTATAACAAAATGATTTTTTCTTTTGACAATTCCCTTCATTTTATACAAAAATATTATTTCGTTTTTCATTAACTTCATCATATTGTTTTTATTATCATCAACATTATCAAAAAATTCGACTTTATCAACCGTTTCTACTAATTCTGCATTCTTTTTATTTTTAGACAAATTATTTTTATCCTGTAAATTGTGTCTTTCATATTTTGATTTAAGACTACTTTTATTTTGAATATTCCTATTTAATTTATCTATTATCTCAGTCACATTTTTCTCCCATGATAATTTATTCTCACTGCTATCCGATGAGATTTTATTCGATACACCTGCAATGATATCATTCCAGTATGGAGAGAACAAGGAAAAGATGACAAAAACACTTTTTTCATCGGCCTTTTCCATTAATTGAACCGCATCATCATAACTAATATTGTTCTCAAATGAGCATTTCGTATCACGTATGTCTATAGTCTTATTTAAATCATAATTTGGCTCTTCTACTTCTAAAGAAAGTCCTTTATATCGCCAAGCTATTAATAATTTATCCTCAACTTCGGCGTTACCAATATTCTTTGCACATTTGGTCGGTATTTTAAGTGATTTATCACCATTTACTAAGGCAAATATCTTGACATTTTCTGTTAAATGTATGTTATGAGCTAAAAATATTTTCAAAAAAATTTGTGCTGTATGTGAATAGGCATCTTCCTGCAAAAGTACCAACGAACCATATGGTTTTTGTGCAATTTTAGAGTCTAAAAATGGTATGCCAAATGATATCTGTGGTTTTATATTTAAATTTCTTTTAAATTTTGTGTTCTTCATAAAATATGACATGGTTGGTAGGGAGATTTATTTGCAGATAAATAAATGTAATTAAAAATATACATTTCCCAACTAATTTAATACAAAAAGCAATATATTTGATATATTAGGTTTTTTTATTTAAATCTGTTTTTTTCAAGAGCATCTATTTATTCGATCGTTAACTTGCACAATGTTGTTTTGAAACTTTGTTTTTAAAATGAATACAATGTTAAAGATATTAAAAAAAAATTGCGAGAATCATAAAATAAAAGCTATACTCTTTTGTTTACTTCAGTTTCATTCATAAAATATTTGTTAAATATAAAAAAAATGACATAACATTGGTATTGCAAGCTAATAACATTGATTCATGGATAAAGCAATATAATAAATACAAAGTATTGTTCTAATACTTAATAACCATGCACGTTTATATATATACTAAGAACGCATATAGCTTTTTTACTGCGTACAAAAAACTTGTTAAATATTCCAAATACTTGATTTAGATTTAAAATAACAAACAGAAAACATTTCTGCTATAAATTCTAGTGATTTATCTTGAAAAATATTATTCATGATTCAAATTTACACATGAATGTTGTTGGAAATTAGAGGCATGTTAAAAATTTTTTTACTCTTCGCACAATAGATTGAATAAATCCAACATTCTACCCTCATATTCGCATATCTTCAAAAAAATGAACAAAAAGGATAAAAATTTTTTCATATGTAAAATGTATTTTATGAATGTTCGCTGCATTTATTTTGTTAAACTATATATTGAAAAGTTTTTTTACTTTTAATCAACAATGCCAATGAACTAGAATGATTAGATATGAAAAATAAATTTACAAACAGCAGTATTATATATTTAGCCACAAATGATGTAAAAAAACCTCTTTTGGCACAAATGTTAATTTTTCTTTTAAGGACCAACCTGAAATGTTAGAATTAGATGATGCAAAACTGAGGCGAAATTTTTTATATAAAATTAAATAAAAAAACTTAAATAAAATTAAATTTAATTCAAAAAATGTTTTTCTTTTCAATTCAGATTCACAGAAAGCCGACTCTTAGAATATAATAGACGAGTACTACTAGAATGATATCCCAATTATTTAGAATACAATTTCTTAGTGTTCCATTCCTTGATTTTACTACAAAATAAAAAATAAAAATAACTTTTGCCGAAATACAAGACCAACTAACTGTTGAGATATTTATTCTTTGAGGCATATATCTTCAGAACATAGTGGATTGATATAATTCGTTTTTTATTCTTTTATTATGATCGTATTTTAAATAAAATCGACATGATTGAATGGTGAAAAAAAAACATTAAAAAAGTAACCTGTTGGTAGATCGAATTTATTAATATTAATAAAACATACATTCTACCATATTTTAGTAATGGTATTTTTGAAAAAAACATCGATGTGGTTTTATCAATATAAAGGTAATCAAAATTCAAACATAATAATATTAAAATTTAATAATTTAACTATCACGTCTTTCCTTCGTTGCCTTTTATGAAAGAAAAGTACATTTGATTATATTTTTTTATAATTTCATACATACTGATACTATTTAAATGATTTTTTACAATTTACTTTAAGATATCAGTTGAAATGTACATTGATATTTATCAATGTATAAAATTGTTAAAGGTAACTATAGTTGTTCGTAAATTTCATATTATAATGGTTGAATAAACGAGCGTCAGTAAGTGTTTTAGCTTTATTTTCGATAATAAGAAAATTTTTATACTATGTTTTATTTAAAGGCTTAGTTTTATACAAGTTTTACCCTTTTATCTTGTGCAAGAGTGTTCCAATCACACTGCAAATATATTTGCTATCTGTTTCAATATTTCTGATAAATTCATTGGCTCTTATTTTATTAACTCTTTTGTTATAAATAATCAGTTCTTCTTATACCAACAATAATATCAAAATATATTATGAAATTTTCAAGGTTGATAAGAGCAGTGATTACGGAGAATTTTTTTTTAATATCCACTTGATAAATTTCTGGTTTAAAATTTAGCTATGGGTTAAAACTAATATACAAAGAAAAAAAATGCTGTCAACTCATAAACACCATATTAGTTTCATTCAGCTAATTTTATATAATATAAAACAAATTTAGGTTTTGCGATCATTATATCACGTATAAATTTATACAAATGGAAGAATTATGTAGATAAAAAAACAATCATTACATTTTTACTACTTAATAGATATTAAATTAGATGTATTTGACTTAATATGATTTTTCCTAATTTCACGAAATAAAAAAAAGCAAAAAAAATAAATGAGTAATATATACTATTAATTCCTTTATAAAATAAAAAATATTCTAAATTTCGATGCTACTTATCTTTCGTCCAGAAACACCGAACATTTATAATATTGAGTTTATTTTGAATTCACACACATGCAAATCGAAAATTCAACTATAACAGAAGTATCGGGTTGTTGTTTATACTACAAGCCTTAAATCAAATATAAAATAACCTCGAAAATCCAAAAAATATGTTTATGCTATATTTACGTGCAAATCTTTCTCTTTTTTTTTGATTGTCATTGAAACACACAAAGACCTTATGTGTGTAAGTGAATATGAGATGAACGAATAAGCAGTAGAAAATTCGGACACAACATATAAAAATAAAAAACTTTTCGGTTTCATGCTAGGCTAAAAACAACAATTACAAATATTTAAAATGCGATGTTTTAGTTTTAAACAGAGAACATATTTATAAATTTTTTATTAATTTTTTGTTTCAATATTTTGCCAATATAATAAATAAAATACGATACAATTAGAAATTTGTATTTTAAGATATTCAAAAAAATCAAAATTACATTTAAAATTGTTTTCTTGTTATAAGCAAAAGACTTATACTTTCTAAATCACGTTTTAATATATTTACTTTTAGAAAAAAATATAAAAAACATATGCTTTACAATCTGTACATATGGACTTGTAAGCATAATTAGCTAATTTTGGCAACAAAGGTATAATATTGTAAATTTTTTTTTATATCGTGAAGATAATAATCGTCTCCAATTTATCAGTGTAATTTCTAAAAAAATACTTAAAACAATAATTTATTTAGGGTACTAGACAATAGTGCAGCTTATAACTACGCATCCACAAAATTTTAACTTAACAAAAGTTGCTATAAAAATTTTGTATAATATAAGAACTTAATAAAAAAAGAAAAAACACGTATAAAATTGAAGTATTCCCTCGATTTTATTACCGATAAAAATTAAAGATGCTATATTATTTTTATAATACCATTCAATAAAACTTGAAAATAGATGAAATTTTTAAATATTAAGATAACTACTATTGATTGATAAAAAAATTCTACAAATGAAAATATAAAATATTAAAATATTTTTTTATTGAATTTTTCATAATATTGATTGTTAACTCTTACCGCACTATAAGAATTACTGCACCGATTCTATAATTAAATTCACAATTTTTTTCAAAACATTATCACACACTTTTTTGTATCAGAAATATCCTTTTTTGATGTTTCTTATCTTCAAAAAACACAGATTTTTCTAATATACTAATAACATTTTTTATTTTTTTTGATGTACGCTAATTTTAATATTTCAAAACAAAGGATAATTATAATACCATGTCAGAATATCTATTTTAAATTTATATGAACTTAATCTAGAAACTATAATATTTTTATAAATGATCCTACGTAATAGTTTGAAACATAAATACTATGTTTATTTTTTTTTGGTTAGCAGTATAAGAACTATGCAATCTATTGATAAATTTTTTTTCTGCGGATAATGTTTACATTTTGAGAATTGAATTTATATAAAATAAACATAGTGTATTCTTTTTTTTATATTTTAAACGAGCTTTAAAATATTTTTTAGAGATAGGATATATAATTTGTTATTTTAAATATTTCGTCGTATTTGATTGAGAAAAAGGGCGTCAATATGCATAATAAACAGCATAGAATGTGAATATAATGACGAATTTCAGTAATAAAAGCAATTTTTTTATAAAATTGTAATATTTTGTTCTTTCACTTACAAATTTTCAAAATAGACTTTTTAAATTCTATTTTTTCAGATTATGTGCTTTATAAAAAATTACATGATAGAAAATACCATTTCTGAGTATAAAATATGAAATAAGTACAATTACTCAATTAACAATTACCTTTAATAAAAACGAACATATCATTTCATTGATTAATATTGCATTTTTAAAAGACATTTTGTGCTAAACAGAAGCTCTATAATGTTTATAAACTCACAAAGAAAAATATTTTTGTTCAATGAAGAGCGATGCGAAAACGAAATTTTTTTTCTTTTTTACGCATATTAAATATATTTAACAATCTTTTTAAATTTTTGGCTAGAAAACCTGCGCGAATTAAATTATCTCTTTAAAAGGTTTTATCTCATCAACGATATCTCATCATCAAAAACCAACAAACATGAATGTTCAAATTTTGAATCAACTAAATTTCAATTTTTTACATGAATATTATCAAATTAGTCAAAGTAGAAAATGATAAATTGTAACTTTCATAAATGTTTGCATAAAATATTTGACAAATAAATATATCTAATATATTTTTTCCTTTTAATTAATTTATAAAAAAAGAGTCGCAAATGTTTATATAATTATGAATATAATAGGAAAATTACTAAAAAATTATAATTTTATAGGATGATAACCAATAAACAACAACAATTATTTATGATATAAATTGTAGAATTTTAATATGAGGTACAACAATTTTAATTGCATAAAAAAAGGCTCAAGTTTTAATTTAAGCTCAAAAGTAATTTCTGTTTGGTTATTATTTGTTTAATTTTTTGAATATCATCAATATTTAAATTTCTAATTAATTGAAATAAGATTCATATTATTGTATAATTGCTGAACAAAAAAATAAAACCTATACGTTTAGATGCCGAAAATTTTGTATAAAAAAATAGGCAAAAATACTATGACAAAATTTAAAATAGTTTCATTTGATAAAATATAATCTGTGTTTTTTTTAAATTCAGGGAATATGAATAAAAGATAAATAAATTTTTAAAAAGCAATAATGAATATTGAATAATCGATGTTTTTTATATTATACAAAATCATTTACATCACTATTTGTTTCTTTAGTATATGGTTCAAACACAAGAAAATTCAAGGCTGCTAATAAGTATAGAATAGTGAATCAATATTCAGTTTATAATTATCTATTTCTAAACATGTAAAGCACATATTAAAATTGTTATTTGTAACATCATCAAACATCATTTATGCTTTATTTTAAGAGAATATTAATTTCAAATTGATTTTTATATTAAATATCAAAAATTGTATTTTTTTGCAATCTAGGATTATGGGTGCAATATTCCCACATAAACGAACTTGTTGTTTTCATTTAAGACCCTGGTTTTATAAAAGCTATGTTCTATATTATAAAAAACAATAAACTCAGACTCTTACAGATTTCTATTTCTGAAGATTTTTAATAAATTAGCCACATAAATTGATACGATTTTCTATTTTTTATTGAAATCATTGCAAATTTTTAAATTTTAGTTTTACTTCTAGCTTTGCTTACGCAATCATTAAAATGTTAATACACATGATATGTTTTAATTGATATAATGTGTTTTTAAACAATTTAAGTGTATTTATTTTGAGCAAACATGACTATTTTGCTGTTATATTTACCTTAGGGTATTTATTAAATGTGATAAATTTTAAACGAACTAAATATTGAGCCACAAATAAAATTTATAAAATTATGTGTTCATAAAAATTTTTTTAGTCTGTATACGTGAAGAAAAGTTTTTAACATATATTATATAACGCATTATAAATATCCATTTAGTCAGAAACAATAACATTATCAATCATAAATACCCAATAAAAAACCTAACTTCACATATTTTACAAATAAAATTACACAAGTTGTTTCATTTTGGTAAATCAATTAAGAGAATTACTAAATTTTAATTATTTAGTGAAATAAACTATACTTTTTATTTCATACTACGAAGGTGGAATTTAAAAGAATAACGAGACTTTTGAAAAAAACAAAACTCTATTTTTTAATAAACGTATAATATCTATGATCTTTATTATTCAATTCTGTATAACTATGGATTTTATATACAAAAATATACAAAAAATTCTTTAGATTTATTTAAAAATAATATTTTTATAACTTACAAATAATATTCTTGCAGAGCGAACGCCATAAAATTAATTACCCTTAAAAGTCCAAATATAAACAATAATTTTTTCATTTGTTAATTTTTTATTAATCAAACTTACTGGACGCTTAATATATGCAATCTTTATAAAAAATATATCTTTTATCTAGCTCTACATTCAAAGCTATGATTTTTCTATAAAATATGCATAAAAAATATATTTTGTATCATGATCAGCAGTATTGAATTAAAAATGATAAAATTGGTGCTAAAATATAAACCAATAGTTATTCTATATATGAATTTTTTAAGAAATAATATTACTCAACTGATCATATATATCATAAAAATGAATAAAATGTGAAAGTGTTTAAATTTTCGCTATATTAAAAAAACGTGCATTTCATATTTAAATTCTTAAGTTATCATGTCTTTTTAATATCGTATATTAGATACGTAACTATTTACAAAAAAAATTACATTTACTGTTGGGTCTTTAGGTATTTAAGAAGTGTCTAGTTTTTGATATACCAATTCGAATTTTTTTTTTCATTTCCTTGTGAATAAATATCACAATGTTTAGAAGATAAAATAATAATAAAAGAACTATTCGCTTTATATTAATAAAAATAACTTAAAAAATACTTAAATTTATATTTTTGAAAGATATTTATTCAAATCTTGTATTTTTATTGCCTTTTGTTTACAATTTTCAACATTTATTGTATAAATAATATCACAACAAACGCATGAAAAAAAAATAATTGTTTTTCAGTTAATTAAGTAATCCAAAACAAAGAAATAAAAGAATGAATAATAATTATTGTAAACAAAAAATAGCAAGGATAGTAAAAATATAGCGAAGATAAGAATGAAGTAATAGCTGTTGAATTAGTAAAAAGAGTGGTAAAAACATCCTATAATGAATAGATTTCCCTATATTGTTTTACATTTAAATATTTACTATGTTGCAGGAAATCGAATTTCCTTTTAAGGCATCTGATTAATTTTTCATACAAAAAAATGATTTGCATACTGAAATTTATACAGTTTGTATATTTAAGTTTTTTTGATCAATAAATAAATTGGGGTTTTGAATCCTTCTTTATAACTGTCTATTGATATAATAGCACCACAGTATGCACCTTCAAAAACAATTTTTTTGTAGCATATATGTAAAAACTACATATGCTCGTAGATTTATATGTGCGTGTGTGTCAGCGTTTTGTTATTCAAAATACTATACAATTTTTTTTCATTCTATGCATTCTAGAAAGTACATTTTAATAGATCCATATTTTTTAATATAATAATTTTTTTATTTATGATCCTTTTTTACATATCTAATTGATATTTATATCCTTTTTTAATGATTTTCTGTAAAAAGTCATGTAATGTTTTAAAAATTAACAAAAAAATAATGTAGTTTAGAAATTTGAAACATCCCGTACTATAATAAAAAAATAATAAAATAAAGGTAAAAATACATTATTTTTTAGACATAAGAAAACAATTATGAATAATAAAACCTTAAAACGCAATGTTGACTTTCATAACTTTCTAATTTTGTTTTAATCTTTGAGATAGTGAGGACTTGGTTGGTTTTTTTATCAATCAAATCTATATGTTTTCTTCATGAAATATGACATTTTATTATAAATAACTATATTTAAAATATTTTTTTTAATATAAACATTTTATAATATTAAGAGCTAATAAAACACGCAGAAATTATTCTTGAAATATTAAATATTATGAATTGGTGATTTATTTAACACATAAAACAACTGCAAGATAACTAATTTATTTGAAGATATATATTTTCCCTTAAATCAATACAAATCTTGTATAACAAACAATATTTCATAAAAGTTATTTGAAAGCATTCATAAAACCATTGTAAAAATTTTGTAATATAACATAAAAAAAATAAAGAGGATTTCTGTTTTTTTATGTAATAAAAAAATTTTATAATGTGAAAAGTATAACTATATAACAACGAAATGTATAAAAAGGGCATATTAAGTCGATATTTCATATATAAAAATATAAAAAATTGCAAAAACACTACAAAAATTTGAATCTAAAACATTTTGTATCATATAAACACCCACCTAAAATTTCAAAAAAGATATTAACTTCTATAAAGAAACAATATGCATCATTAAAAAGTAAATCTGATTTATTTGAATCCAGTAAAACTAATAATACAAACGTCTCACATTTAACACAACGTTGTGTTGTTTTTTGATCTGATCTGACGTTTAGTAGAGTTGGGTTTACATATTACCAAGAATTTTAGGTATTAAGTAAAATATTGTTGCAAAACTACATTAAAACACAATAAATCTGTAAATGTAAAAAATGTTGTAATAAAAAACATAAAAAAATGCAGAAAACTTTCTACCTTCAAAATTTTAATTATAACGAACAAAAAATTATAAATATCAATTTATATTGAGCTTCATAAAACAAAGATTTTTATACGCTGTTATAGTGATGTTTTTTTAAAGGATAAAAAAACGGGCTCTGAATATTCATTTGACAATGGGAATTATAGTGAAAAAAGAGGTATGTAGGTGTTGTGAATCTGTGTACCAGTAATATTTATGGTATGTACCGAACAAAGAGACCTTCAAAGGTGTTCTATTGATACGCACTTCTAGACTGGCAAGTTCTGTAAGTGTTTCATTCCAGGTTAGTCGTGGACCATCTACACCATTTCGCAGATCTAGAGCCCGGAAGGTTGAAATATGAAATTTTTTATGAGCTACTTTCTAGGAATATTCACCCGTCTTGTGGGTGTGCTGTGTGATATAAATACCACAAAGATCTTAAATGACATAATAAAAATATTTTTTTTATATTTTGAACAATAGACTTAAATATTAGTCCCATAAAAATAAAGATTCAAATATTCTTCATAAAAGATTAGAGATAAGTATAAATAAGAACTTTAACGTAAAAATATTTCCATTTTAAAATTGGTAATTTTTTAAAGTTAAGAAAAAATTACAAATAATATTTTAAACGAAAAGAAATAATAAAAGAAGAAAGGAAAAAGAAGAATGTATGATAAGTTTAATAATAGTAGTATAAATAACAGTAGTATAAAATATTGTCTGAAAAGTAAAAGTATTTAAAATAGTAGCAATAATGGCGAAATTTATAATAGCCAACAATTAATAGACTTTATGTATATAAATTACAAAAACACAAATATTTAGCATATGGGAATAATATTTTAAAGATATATTTGTTCCTTTGTTGCAGGTAACGTTGAACCAGGCCTTGACCTAGATAATCATTCAACATTGAATTCTTATTATTATTATTATAATTACTATGATTATACATTTTATTAAAAAGTAATGTCTCGATGCAGGGAAAGAAAAGTAAATTATAAAAGGTTAAACTTTTTTTAGAAAAAATAATGAAGATTATTGGAGTAAGCTACGAAAAAAAACTGAATGTATTGCCATAGTAAAAATAAAATAAGAATATGTGTAAATGGTACTATTATGGTTGTTGTTATTCATATTATAACTGTGTTGCGTATAATAAGATGTGTTTTTCATATAATCACTTCGAGCATTTCTGTCTAACTAACTTTATATTTTTCAATTTTCAAGCTCCATTTTATATCCCCTATAACTCGATGCTTTTAAATACTTCTTTTTTAAAAATTCACCAATTCCCATAATATCGATTTCCATTTTCTCTCTATATAAAAAGTATTAATATTACACTAAACCTTTTAGAGATTGTGATAGATGGACTGATCGTACCAAAGAATCATCATTTTTCATTTTCTTTGATAATACTAGATGAAAAATTCGTATATATATTATATGAAAACTGAATATGTGAAATCTTAAAAAATTCAAAAAACGTTATTAACAGCCAGCATAAACTTTCAATAAATATAATATAACAAAATTAAAAACAGTAAATATTAAAATTATAAAGCATTTTTTTATGTTAAAGTAATCTGTTTAGATCAAGTTACATTGAATTTCTCCATTAAAGCCTTTATCCGATCAAAAAAGTAATGTAGATTTTGACATTAGTAACTAAACCAATATAGACTTTTTTAAAGCGATAAAAGAAATTGTTGTTTTTCTGGTTGAAATTTTATATAGATGTCTCTAATGTTCTTTAATTTCTAAAAATATCATATTTTGATATGTAATATGTATCAAAATTTTACATTTTTTACAAAAATATTATTATTGAAATTTTGGAGGTTCGTACACACTGTTTTCTACCAAATAAAAAACATTGGGAATGAATTATAATTGTAATAAATGTGAACAATATGTGTTTTTAGCAACTATCATATCTTAAATTTTTGTATTAACTGTATATTCCCCATTGTCATCCACAAATAAAAACATTAGATTTATATTTTATCAATGTTAATTGTTTTTATCTTTGTTAACGAAATTAGCATTATTTTTAGAAATAAAATTAAAATAGATCGGAATAAGCATATCTGTCTCAAAGGCTGTTCTAAAAAGTAATATGTGTTTTTATTGATCAATATAATCTTTTATGCTAGGTTACTGTTGCATATTCTTTTCCTTGAAACAATTATAAATCTTATAAACTTCTGTCAAAAATTTAATATACATACTCAACGTTTGATATTTGTGACTTTAATGTATGAACAAAAACTAGAATGTGATTTTTATTTATGAAATGATATTGTGGCATAATATACCACACAAAACTTTTATTAAATATTTTTATGAAACAAATGTTTAGTTTTGAATGGAAATTAGTAAATATATCAAATAAAACCATATTACACATTTTTTTACAATATATATTCTAATATACGATATTTCCTATTAGTGAATTTGATTATCTAAGAGATAATAAAAATCACAAAAAGATATTTATATTATAAAATTAAGAAAAAAAGGTTGATGAATTGTTTACTAGATTTAGCAGTAATATTAATATCAACATTAATAGTAACAACTTTATCAATAGTAGTAATAAAAATAGGGAAATGATAGTTATTTTAATGAATTCAAAAATAATAATTTAAATGAATATAATAGTAAGAAATGTTTTAGCGTTCTTGAATTTTCTTTTAAAATTTGATAATTTCTCAGTGTTACAGGACAATTATAAATTTTTTTTTGGATATGCTTTCAATTTGTAACCTTTAAATAAAATGCTATTTGCGAAAGAACTTACAAAAAAACATAAACTAAGATACGAACCTGTTTTAAAATATAATTTCTGTCTTTTCATATATCATTTATCATTATTTACTTGCTAAAATATAGCAGAAAAGTTTTAAAATCAACAAAATCTTTTTCTATATCAAATATTACAGATATTTTAAATTAAGAAAGTATGGATACTATAAATTCATTTTTTATTTTTTCAATTCTATTAAAGATATATTATAAATATAAAAAAAAGTTATTTACATTATAATTCTTTATATTTATGTATAGTCGAAATAACAAATCATTTTACAGTAATTGTCTAATAATAAGCCCCTTAGTTAATTTTTAATATACACACATCTTTCGGAAGACTCCCTTAGATTAGGTATTGATAAAATATATTTTTCTGAACATTTTTGTGATTCTGTAGAATTTATGGTGTAAACAGTTCTTGACTGATCTCAACATACAAAATCACTAATATGATTCGTGTGATACTGTGTTATCAGAGATCAACAAAGCTCTTGACGTTCTAAGTACTCTCCACATTCATCGAAAATTGTGTTTGCACATAGACACACATTAAAAAATGTTATCAAAATAAATTTTACATATTAGAAAAGTAAAAAAATTTAATCTTTTAGTATTTAACGATTAGATTTTTTTTGTATTAACCTCAGCATAGCATCAAAAAATAAAATGTTGATGCGAAAAAAGGCCAATCAATTTGCATAATTCAGATGAAACAAAAAATGAAAATTAAGAGCCGTCCGAATGTCATTTTCAAAATAAGAAAATAAATGACATGACACAGATAAAATATTATAACTTCATTGTAAAAATTATAAAGAGACCAAACAAATAGTTACAAGATATATTTTTTCTATTTATGATTGAATTTCTAACTATTTTTCATCTAAAAATCGAAATATAAAAAAAACTCTTTTGGTGCAAGAGATGATCTAATTTTAAAAAAAAATTAAGAAAAAACGTGTAATTTTACTCAACTTTGTTTGCAAATTTAAAGTATAAATTAAAATAATGCATTTTAAAAAAAACAAAACTGGTTTTGTTTAATAAATTTTATAAATGCTTTATATGATACTGTAGTAAACTATAAAGAAAAAGTTTTTCCTCCACAAAAACACGTTTTGCCTCCTAAAGTTCCCTCCGATGCATTTATATAAAGGCTGAGATAAGCCCTAATATAGAGACAAATGGAAAGGCAATTTAGAAGCGAAAACGACGGGTGATACTGTGATCCTACTGGCACCAAGACGAAGAGTAAAATAAATGAGCAAAAAAGTCTTTTTTCGTCTACCTCTCTTTAATTAATTTTTCTGCGTAACTACACCAAATCGCCGGTGTGTTACAGCAGATACTTTTTTTATTAATCTCACACATAGCTAAAAATACTATTTAACTTATTTATGATTATAAATATTCTGAACTTTATTAAAAAAACAAGATGAAGATTTATTCATTCTTAAACACCAAAGAGAAATAATTACACGATTTGAAACTTTAAAATCCATATAAAGATAAAATAATAGCTAATAGATACATTTTTATCAAATATAACTTTATCTTTTGTCAAAATTACTAGATAAAATTTTTCTTTTTTCGAGTTATAATAGTGTATTTTTTTCACATGAAAAAATATATTAAAATTTGTTTTTTTGTTTTTGTCAAATAAAAAGCAAAAATTGCTTTAAACAATAAATCCCAAAATACCGTTATCGTACTGTTTTTTGCGTTTATATAAATAAATTTTTATTCATGATAGAATTATCCGAAAAAATATTATAGATATTTTATATATTTCTTTATTTAAATTTGATACTATCAATAATATTGTTTTTTTATTAAGAAAGGTTTCACTACACAAGTTATTTATGTATTATTCAAACGATCAAACGTGAAATAATATATTATATTTAGCAAACAACAATGCTATCTATTAGCTTTCGGTCTTTCTTTCAATATATTCGGTCATCTAAAAAAATACACTATCAGCTAAAAATAAATCATGAATATTCATATTAAAAAGCAAATTTATTTTTATGTATAATATAAATTCATCAAAATTAATTATTTCATAATTAAATAAAAACGTTTATATTAAAAAATTTGTTTTTTGATTTTTCTAAAAAGCAAAATAGTATGAAGACGTACAATTATATTTTTTCTTCATGATTCAAATTGTATACAAAGAAATCTTAAATTTAGAGAATAAAAGTTACCAAACAAACAATTTGCTACACAGAAGTAAATTTGAACAGTTTATCGATTTTTTTTATTTTACTTAGATTTTATATAAATTTGTTCAAATCTAAAGTTTTCTACAAAATTATACAAATTTTTTCAATTATTTGTTTTTCGTAAATGAATTGTCCATTTAAAAGGTATTTTACGTGTTTTAAATCTATTATATTTTTTTTAACAGATTCTACTATTTATAATCATTTTATGGAAGATAAAAAATTTTATCCTTTAAAAAAATTGCTTTGCTATTTGAAATATGTATTTTATTTATATTCTTTTATGGCAAAAAAACTTCTCATACCTATATTTATAATTTTATCAGCCAATCATTTCCATCCAATAATATTTATTCATTTTGTTGACGCCGAGCGTCCGAAACGTCCAAAACTTATGCTAATAACTAGGGAAATACGTCATAAGCGTAATTAATCAACAGTATGATAAATTTGTTGATATTTGTACTTTATTGACATTCTAATATTATTATTAACGCAAAAACAATTATTTCATGATTATTTTGTTTAGTGAAATAGCGAAATGCGTTGAATTCTTTCCTAGAAAAAACAATAGTATAAATATATTTAAATAAATATTTACCCTTCCAAAAAATATTTTTTATTCTTTATAATGTCTTCGAATAACAACACATTTGTTTAAAATATTGTTTTCTCCTAAATTTTCATCAAGATTCTCATTCGACCAATATTAATATGAAAAAATATTTCTCCTTTTAGAAATCACAATAATTTTCTAAAAATTTTTAACTTTTTAATTTCTTTCCAAAAAACGAAGAAATACAGATTCTCTCCTTTTCAGTGTATAATATGCTAGTTTACTAATTCAAAACATTGTATATTATACAACAGTTATTAAATCGCAAATTTGTGATGAAAATATCAAATTTTACGATTTAAGTATGATGTTAATTGATTTTATAAAATAATAAAAAAAAATTACATTAGATTTACCACAAGCTACGAATAATTTAGAATAAGAGAAATTGTTTTTTTTCGCAATATTTTTTAAAATTTCTACTTTATTAATGCTTATCATTAAAAAGACCGTAACTTTATCATATTAGAATATGTCATTTTATATTTGATAAATGAAACAATATTGGAAAAAATAAAAAAACATTAAATAATATAAAAACAATTTTTTATCAACTAATGCACTTTTCATGCCTAGTAATCAAGTTCATTTGTAAGATGCAAAAATATGCAAATAAAAATTGTGATTGAGGAAAAAATATTTACTATTAACTTGATATTTTCGCGCAACAGTGTTATGCCAGTGATAGTGTAATATATGCATCTTTTTGATCATTTGTTCTCAGATTTATAGTATGCATCTTGATTGATTTGTTAATTATGCTCTTCCATGCAAGTAAATTGCGAGGCTTTATTAGAAAAGGAGGGTGTTTGTGATACAAATATTTTATGATTTGTAATTTTGTATTTTTCACCAAACATCTATTCATCTATTTCATAACAAGAATATTCTCATAAAAATTTATTTTCAAATTAAAACTTAAAACTCTGTAGATGCGATCAATTTTTATTTACAATCAGAAAAAAAAATGATTTAGAAAATAGAATTAAAATATATTCTTACACATTAAGAAATTAATTTAAAGAATTATCTTAGAAATGGCATGCTACGTTTACAAATGCAACATTCTAAACAGACTTACAAATTGAAACACTTTAATGATGTATCTATTAATATATATTTTAAAAAATATTTCTAAACAAATTTTTTAAATGTTTGTTTTTGAATTTGTAATATTTTCTAAAAAGGAAAGCAACTGCTTATTATTTTGAAAATAAGAAAATTCACTATATTTCTCATTAAGATATCTATAAAAATTTTTTTTATATAATAGATTGACATTCTAAAATTCAATTTCCAAATATGAAATTTTTTATATAAAATAATATATATAAACCAAGAAATATTTTTCAAGCTAAACTATTTCAATATAAAAAGTACCAAATTTATCAATCCTTGAACTACGTTCGTGTGTCATTACTGGAAGACCCTTCTCTAAAATTAATAATAATTCTTTTTTAAACTCTAAATCTCCTTCATTTTTCTTATTTTCGATATTTAACTTTGTCATTTGGGGTGATGTTTTTAATTGCATTTGATTATCAGCTAAAACAAATTTGTATATTTGTAAATTTTCCGGACTAATTACGAATATTGCGAATGAGTTTTTTTTATAAAAAATCATTTCTTTCAATACACATATCATTGTTTTCTTAGCAGATGGTGGTGTTGAATCTTTATCATTAAATTTGCCCAAATAATCTGTATGTATTTTTTCGCAATTAGATGAGCTCTCATGCAATTCTGAATCGAAAAATATTGCATTTGTAACATATAAACTATAATGTTCAGTGGTTTTTAGTGTTTTATCTAACCACATATGGTACTCCTCTCTTGTTGTTGTATCTTTTTGTTGAATATCTTCTAATTTTTTGTGTATTTCTTCAATATCTACTAGACTATCTGGTTTAAGCACAAAAAAGTGTAGAATATTCAACTTTTTATAATTGATGAATCCACAAAAAATATTTTGACTGTTCATCAAAAAATCAAACGTATCCTTTAATTCGTTATAGTTTTTTTGTTCTTGCAAATTTTTATTAATCTCCTGCATCCAAGATGCTATATTTCGTTGTTTCCGAAATTTATAAAGAATTTCATCTTTAAAAAAAATAGCAAACAGAAATAAAGAAAGTCCTATCACTACAATAACAACCTTGAACCACTTAAGAAAAATTTTTTTCCGCATTTTGGAGGGCATTTTTAAAAAAAGCTTTGAAAGAAAAAATTTCATCAATTTTTGTTGTGTAATACTAACATTCAAAAAAAAAAAGAACAAGTGTTGCGAAAACAAAATTTTTCATGAATATAACTGTTTTAACATATTTATATAGACTATTTCAAAATTTATGATACAAATTTAAACAATTAATTAGCCAAATACATCATTCACTTGATTTCAAAAAATACCGCAAAAGTTTAAAATCGAATAAAAAGCAATAATAAAGTTGAAGCATTTTTTTGGTTTTTAATTTTAAAAGCACTAAATATAATTTTATATTAATATTAGAATAAAATTAAATGTTTAATACTTTTATCTTTAAAAATATTTAATTTAAATTGTTACAAACTATATGAGTTCGAATTATTTTTCAATTTTTTAAGACTAAAACAGGAAAAAAGAGGAAATTCTTTTGGATAAACCGATAGAGTTAAAAGGTGTTAATTCTTTAAAAAAAACCAGTAATATGTCAGAATACATTTAACGTGATTATATACGTTTAGTTCATTGTTAAATGTTATTTCAAATCATAGATTAATATTGTTACATCAAAGTATTTACTTGAAAGATGTCAATAAGCAACAAGTATACAAAAGTTGGTATTTTAAATAAAGCGAATTTGAAAAAAAATAATTCTGACATATACAAAAATAAAAACATTAGTCTTGATAGAAAAAAAAACAATAACATCAATATAACAGGTTTGTATTCTGATAGATATTACGATCGTATTTTTTTTCCCCAACCATAAAAATATTATATTGAAATGTAAAAAATATTATAAATTTCAGTAAAAATATTATTTCTTTAGTTTATAGAAATAACAAGTAAATCGGATAGAAGCGATTTATAAATAAAATGATTTTATGATAAACACATCAAGACAATTAAGCAACCAGTAACTTAGGTAAATAGAATTATAACTGTTGAGTGAATTAATACCATAAATTAAGCATACAACTAATGTAGTTCAGGAAAATTTAGTGTTGTGTTCTTGTTTATATAATTCCAAGCATTCCAATATTTCAAGAAAAAATTATTATTTAAATTTAGATAGATTTTTTAAACTTTACTTTGTGATTTTAAAATTTTTTATTAGTCTAATTAAATATCGATCAAAATTAAAGGCAGCGGGCTGTAAAGGGTATGTGAAGTGACACAGCATCTCTTTTGGTCGTTAGTTTTAATGAATTACATAAAATGTAATCGAAAATGAAAATATCTACAAAATCATAAAACATTACAAATTCATATGCTTTATTATCAATACCATTTTCTTATTATCATACATAAATATCCAAAGGTTTGTAGGCTTGCACTTTCGCCTCTCCTTTCTCTTTTATATTTATTATGGTCCTGGGTTCTTTCTCTTCACTATTTTAATTATTAAGAATATAGAAGCTCTTGAATGATGAAATTTAGAGCTTTTTGTTTTATATTCTTCACACAGGCTATCTAAAGCCTATTTGAATGTTGTTATTCGACAAAATAAGAATGTGTAATATTAATGCAGAGTCACGTTTTACTTCGTTTTTTATCAAATATAATGAATTTTTGTGCTCTATTGAAATATATTTAAGAATTCATTATTGTTGCGTTTTATAACAATATTACTTTTTTGTGTTTATTTTTCTTAACATAATCATAAATTTTAATACAGAAGAAAAATTTCACCTAAAACCATTCAAATATTTTTGGCTTTAAATTTAATATTAACACACTAATTACTTTTAATATTTAAATTTTTATTTCTTGCAAGAATAGCAGATTTTATCAGGCAGTAATTTCTCTCCAGAAAGTATCCTATGTTGATTTTAAAAAAGAAAGTTAGTTAAATTAGCTGTTTTGGCGAAAATGTAATAAATTGTCGATATCAAGAGAACCTCAACAATAAAATAACAAAATAAAAGAGCAACCAATGCAAAAAATTAACATTAAAATACTGTAAATAAAACAAAAAATAACGGTAAAAAAATAAAAAAAAACAAACAGTGAAAGCTAAAAGAAATCTATAATATATAAAAAATGTATCATAATAAATACTTGTTTTATTGGCAATCAAAAAGTTTTTATAAAAAATCTTCATGCATGTAATGAAATAATTTCACAGAAATTGTAAATATTGTCGTATTATAAAGATTTTGTTATCAAAACATCTGCGATCAATCTATAAACATATCAAAAAAACATTTTTTTGTTTTGATTTCATTCTTATTAATTTTTCAAATGTTTTTATCGAGAAAGGCAAGAGTTGTAAAAAGTTACAAATGAAAGTTTAATAATCAATAATACATGTTTGCCTTTTTATAAAATTCAATAGTTGTAACTTAGTGTGAAATGCATATATATCTGACGTACTCACCCGAGGTTCGGTGTGAATTACGAAGGAAATCTTGTAAACTAAACTGTTATAAATCAAAATCAAGTTTTTATTTATCATGTTATCTTCGAATCATCTATCACTGCCGGATAAACGATGGTCAGTGAAAATTCTTCCTTAGTTCTCTTGCTTAGGTATGTCTTGATTTTTTCGACTTTTCATTATTATATATGGGTGTATTTTTTTTAAAGCTCATTAATAGAGTTGGTATTTTATGCGTGACAAAACAGTCACCAGAATAACATATAATTATTTTTAATTTCATAGTTTCATAGGAAAATCGTGTTTATGTGTATAAAATTAAATAAACAGAACACAAGATATAATATATTTAAATCAACTTATAGTTGCCTTTTTCACAATAAATATATCTGAGATATATTTAAAAATCCTAGATTTAAAAAATTTTATATATTACATTTAATTTTAAAAAATGTGATAGTAAATTCAATAACACCAATAAAAAAATCTAAAGTGTGTCTTGCCTGGTTACTTGATGCCTTGGGATAAGTAATTGTGGTACCAGGACTTTGATTTTGGGGATTTGTGCGTCGTTTTGTGACGCTTCTCACGGCTTAGCCTAAGAACTGCGTGGTTGGATTTATCGTAAATAAAAAGTTTTTTTTAGAAAAAAATAAGGATATGTGTGTTCATTTAAAATTGGCATGCTTATACGAATAAAAGATGCAGAGAAACTAATGTTTTCCAGACATGGGGTCTGGTAACGCATAATAAAATCATAAATAAAATAAAATCACCGACACTAAAGAAATTTTATATTTTTTTGTTACCGTCTTCACATAGTCTTTAAGAAGGGATGAAGCGTTTATAAATGAAAAAAAAAATTTGTAAACTTTCTTTTCTAATTAAAAATATTACTATTAATAGAGAAAAAACAGGTTTTTACAAATAATACATGTAAAAATACTATATATTCTTTTTATCACTAGAAATCTTCTTTGATCCATTAGGGGGAAAAAAGCCAAATTATATTCATTAAATAGTAATTATATTATAATTAGCATCGTATAAAAAAATTGTATTTACAAAATACATCAATTTATATCTCATAGATTGTAATATCTAAATGCAATAAAATATATATTCTGGACTTTAATTTGTTTTTATGATTGTTTTTATCTTTAACTATTTTATGAACAAACTTTTACAATTTTTGTTTTCAATTTATAGGTTTTCGGCTAAAAAATGTTTGGATACTTGTTAGATTTTCAAATTACTAATAGAATAATCAAATGCGTATAATTATAGTAAATTTAGTTACATTTTTTTATATTTTTTTACATTGATAAATGCTAAAATAACCTGAATAGCAGTTATCCTGCCATAAAAAAAATATTAAATACCACAAAAAAAAATTGGGAATATATTTCAATCTCGAACCATTAAATGAGTTTTGTGATAGTTAAATATATTTTTATTATAATTTACTACATTAATACACAATGAGATCATTTTCAAAGTTAAAATAAATATTTTTCTTTAGATATTAAAAAAATAATATGTGAAAGAATATATGCACCTAAAAACATTATAAATCAACTAATAAAATTTTTTAAATTTGTTTAAATTGCTTCAGACGTTAAAAAGCCAGTGAATTTATGTTAAAATATTTTACATTATATCGTCAGGCATAATCGTAGACAAGTACTTTTTATCTCAAAAAAAGATAGATATAACTAAAATTTTACTTAAATTCAATATTCAATTTTCTAATGGCTATCAGAATTACAGTATATAGAATTTTTTTTGTTCAAAAAAATGCTTGTATCTGATGCAAGCAACTGTGGATTCCTGATTTAATAGATGCTTCATCAAAAAAAATATATTTAAAGATTCCTAGTCAGTTTTGATTGAAGAAATTGCATAAACCTACTTTACAAAAATTAAATAATATATTGTAAATCTTCTTTTTTGCAATATTTCCACTACATTTTTGGAATATGATGCTGAAATGATTATGTTTCCATTAATATACAAAAAAAAAGTTTTTCATTTTACATTCAAAAACTTGACTAATATAAAGATAAAATTAAAGTATG
Organism: Edhazardia aedis USNM 41457; assembly: GCA_000230595.3. NCBI lineage: Eukaryota > Fungi > Microsporidia > Culicosporidae > Edhazardia > Edhazardia aedis. The sequence continues at coordinate 15,496 of AFBI03000112.1, read as the reverse complement.
TACTATTAATTTATAATAAGATATTTAAATAAAACTAGTGACATGGAAAAGTCAAAATATTTGATTCCGTTTATATTTATTATTTTATATCTTTTAGAATACAATACTACTATCATATTGCGAAAATTTTTTCATTAAAACAGTAATTGTTGGTTATTGCAAATTTATTAAAATATGACAAAAATCATAAATTTTAATTGCAAATAAATTAAAATTCTTTGGCTTACTCATAAACACTTATGTACAATGTGAAATATTTTTAAACTATTCAAATTATCATATTATTAACTAAAATAAGAAAATTTTTATTTCATTTTTTTTAATAGAAGCCTCAAGATTTTTTTATTCTGGTTTCCAAAATTAGGATTTTTTTAATTAATTTCGATTGGTAAAATATGAATTTGAATTAAGTTTCAAATTAAAATAAATTGTTGGGAAATTGTATAAATATTGTAGGATAATCTATATTGGTTCAAAAGGTTTAAATATAAGCATGAATAATAAACCATTTCAAAAAGAATAATAATAAAATAAACATACCAAATGACCAAGAGATTATTTCATAAAAGTATGTGCCTACATTTTAGCAGTTATCAATTATCTATTTTTGGTAGATCTGACAATTTTATAATCATCAGAACACGTTAGGAAATAATAATATTTAAGAAAAAGAAAAAATGCAAAATACAGAATCAAATTGTAATTCATCAAATGTCTTTTATATCGTACGAAAGTAATATTTATTAAATTTGTATGATTTTTATAATTGTTTTTTAAACTGTTCATTATTTTTATAAATTATGGTTTATTAGATTTAAAAATAAAAATAATATTCGACAAAATTATTACGTGAACTATATAAAATTCAATGTTTGTGTTTTTTTATAAGTAAATTTTTTCTTGAATAGTTATGGTGTCAGTTTGAATAAAATTAAAACGAACTGATTATAAATAATTTTGTGTGATATTTGGTTCCGGATAAAGATATAAATAAATTAAAATCAAAGTATGTTAATAATGTCCTAAGTTGTTTCATGATTGGTATACCTATTCAATGATTAAACATGCAGAAAAGATTTGTTTGCAATAAAAATACATAATTACAATTCTTGTATTATTTTCAAATTTAATCTATCTTTTATCATTAAACATATATAGCTTAATAGACTTTTTTTAAATTTTATATACAAATCTAAACCAAAGGACATTATAACATAACTTTTAATGAAGCATTCAACAATTTTTGCAAAAATTTAATCAATTTCGACAATAAACCTCATATTGTATAAGCTACTAAGAGTTTTATTACAAATCGCCAAAAAATAAAATTTTCTTTTTTCATTGTAAATAACGAACTTTATTGATGGAAGTTTGTTTCTTTGGGAATGTAAGCATGTTATAAACACAATTTAATTATTGTTTGAGATTTAAAAAAATTTTAGTATTTTTTTTTTAAAAAAATATGCACTTATTGCCTGCGGTGCATAATTTAAATCTATATTGCGATCGAACTAAACAAAAAAACACATAGAGCAAAACTATTTATAGCAGTATATGTTTAAGTGATTTGTTTGTAAATGTTTCAAGTATCGATACAACAGTGAGAATAACAACTTGTTGTAAAGTGCATTATAGTTATAGTAAAAATATCAAAATGTTGAGTTTTTTTGTAATTACTCAAGCAAAACGCTTGGATAGCAAATTTTTTTGCCGTAAATTTTGAAAATATTACCATCAATTTTTTTCCTAATGTTTTATTATATTGATATTTAATGTTTATTGTAAAACAATGTTAATCTATTATTTCCAATAATTTTTATAGATATTTTGTACACAAAATAGAAAGCTAGTAAACTTTTATGCAAATAAATAAATATGAGTATAGGTAATTTTTCCATTTTTGTGTATCTATATTCTTATTGTCTCTTCTTAAAAATCATAAAAAAGGTAAAGTTTTTTAAAATTAAAGTCAAAATCTGTATATTTTAGCTTCTTTATATTCAAACATAGTATAAAAATATTCTAACATATTAAAAAAAACAAATTTATATAAAAATATTGCTACTTGACCAAATACATACACATATATATATATATATATATATATATGGTAAGATGATAATATCATAAATTTGTTTTATATTAAGATTCTGCATTACTGGAGTAGAAAACAACAATTATAAATGTGTTAAAAAATATGATTGGAAATTTATAAAAGAAATAACTTTTACTAGATATATATATTTGCCGAAAAAAGAAAAAATTGTTAACAAAAAAATTTTTTAAAGGAATATACAATAAAATTAAAATTTACATTTGTAACTTATAACAGTAAATAGTTAAAAAACTAATAAGGATAAATTAAAAATTAATAACTTTGGTATGGTTTTCTCTCATGTATTTTTTGAATAGAAAACATTTTTATTAAAAATCTAATATTAAAACCAAATTGTTTGCCTTTTATATATAATATGTATATTATACATAGTTTTATACGAATTTACTAAATTTTTTTTATGGACAAGGCAAGTTTAAATTAAAAAAAATAAAATATATTATACACCGAAAGTAGTGCAATTATTTTATTGAATGAACACTTTCAGAACATTCGATCGGAATGGGAAGGCTTGAATAGAAAGAACAAAAAATGAAAGAGTATGAAAGTATATTATATAAAGAAATTTTGACACTACTGCAATGGTCTTAACTCTACGTTTGTGCGATAGATGGTCGCGGGTACCTGTCTGTAGACTGCCTGCTTTGTAGTTTTTTGGTTTTTGTTGTATGTTTTTATCCTTCGTAGAGGTGTTGATTAATTCTTTTGTTTATAAAGAATTTTTTGGGGTAAGAAATTAATCCGACAACTACTATTTTTCTCATATTTAGCTCTTATTTAGCTATAAGAAATATAAGTAATCTTATATCAATATCCTATCAGCATTCGATGTAAGATATACAACAATTATATTTTTTTGTTAACGCATTTTTCAGTCAAATATCCAAATAAAACTAGCAAATATTTTATATTAAAAATAGAAAATTAATATTTCATTAATTTTTTGAATGAAATCTTTACTTACTTTATTAAAAGCTATCAAATTATAACACTAAAAATTGATGTTAATATGCATTGAAAAACAGTAAAACACTGAAGAATAAAATAAGCATAATTTTCTTTTAACAAATTAAAAAAAATAACAAAATTACATAACTTTTTACGATTTTAAGGACTTTCTGGCTCGTCTCAGACTTGGTGAAACATATTTTATAATATATATGTGGTATTATTCATAAGTAAGTTATTGATTCCACGAATTTTTTAAAAAAATCAAGTTAAAATATGAATGATGTTTATTTATTGTTTTAATCAATTTTATTTGTTCGTGTTATATCGTTTAGCTTGGTCTAAAACATTTTTACCATTCGGATATTTATATCCGAATTTTTTGTTAAAAAATTTTCCTTAAAAAACCTTTTTTAAATCTCATTAAACGATTCTGCAACACGACCAAAGGGTGTCAAATAGAAAAGAGGCCAAAACTCTTTCTAACTCCAAGAAAACCAAGTCCTACTTCCATATATACTACACCCAGGGCATTTTAGAAGCAAGATACGACAATTCGCATGTATTTCTGGCATGTAAATTTGCCCTTGCAATTTAAAATAACCTGTCTTTTTTCAATGTGAGCTCTAAAATACGATTCTTTCAATAATTTTTCTTTTTTATTAATGTTATTAGTAAAAATTAAGAAAATTTTAAAAAATACTGTTTGCTGTTAATACCATAATAAAATATCTAATTTGTATTTTTTTGTATCAAAAGATTGTTTTTCACGATTTTTTTATTGTATATATTGTATTATCACGCATAATTCAATATATGTTTTTTATATTCTAAATAATTCTAGAAATGTACAATGATTTTTTAAGCTAAACTATCATTCCGGTGAGTTAAGCATTTAAACTAAAGAATATAATAATTGAAGTTAATTACGATGATTCTGAATGAATTGCATGATAAAAATTATAAATCTGAAATATTGTAATTTAGCATTATTATAAATATTTATTGAATAAATGGTTTTGGTTTATTTTTTCTAAATTTTGCGTTTAGGTTGCTGGTTACTTTAAAAAAGATAAATGTCAGTATATTTTTGGTGTTTTTTGTAAAATTTTGCCTCAGTTATTAGAAAAGATGATTCCGCATTTTCCCTTCTATTCCCCTCATTATTATTTTTCAAAGAGTTAGTTACTATTCATCAAATGTTTGGTGAGATAAAAATTAAGATATGAAGCGAATGAATTGCATCAAGAATATTAAAATGCTTGATAATATTTTACCTTAACTAATAAACAACTATTTAAAAGTCTTCTTTAGCAATCTTTGCTTATATCTTATATTTTTACCGATTGTGTTTTAACATTTGTTTTAAATCTAAAAGAAACTTTTTAATGATGTAGCACAACATAATTTTTTTTTTTAGATTTTTTTCACATGAATTGAGCGAACAGGTCAGAAATATGTGTTTTACCACGAATAAGCTCTTTATATTTGGTTTTGATTTTTTCTAGAATTTTAATACAAATTGTTGAGAGAAGGATTGATTTTAATAAAAACTCGCGGGTCGTATTTGTAGGTAATTTATAATTATTTTCTCAAAAATATATTAGAATTATAAATTAATATAAAATGGTTTCAAATTAATAAAATAAAGATTATAACAATACAAACCATTAAAAATAAAAATTTATATATTATGATCACCAATATTTCTAAATGAAAAAAGCTTTCGCCTTTTTCTCCTCTCAGAATCACAAATGCTTTCAAATCAAATAAAAATTTATTTCGTAAATAAAAAAAAAAGATGTTCAAAGATTTTATATGGATAAAAAATAAGAGTTCAACAAATAAGTCACCAAAACACAATATAATAGTTTATTTTTTCGAACATATCAGAATTAATTCCACCTCAGAGATGAGAAAATTGTTTTTCTTTCATTTGATATTTCCTTAAAGCACTCTTTAATTTTCAACATAAATTGCTTCTTTTCAGCATCATTTAGTTCAGTTTTTTTCATGATAATATTTTTAATAAATTCTTTTTTAATATCGGGGCAAACCAAAAGCAAACTTCTTAGTTCAAGTGCAAACAATTCCTCAGTGTTTCTTCCCAATAGTGGGCATATTTTGAGAAGTGTTTGAAACAAAGTGTCAGTTTCGTCTTTGTTTACATAAATGTAAAACATTTTCTTATATTTTTCAACATCTTGTTCAATTAAATATCCACAATCCTCAAAAATTTTTGCACGCTTTCTCATGAGTTGCTTTAAGTATGTTCTAGTTAATTCGTTGATTAACTCATAGCAGAATGTATTAAACATGTAATCGTTCATGGTTCGCTTGTAATCTAAAAGGAAATCTTCTATTGTAACTATTATAATGCTTGTTAAGTCGTTATCGTACCATTTCGCAGTGAAAATCTGGTCAAAAACCTCTTTACATGTGTGCATGATAAATAAGCAAAGATTGTGATTTGCACCTTTTGTTACTTCAAGAAAAATATTACCTAGAATGGAAACTTCATTATTTTCTGTTTTTGGCAGTGTTGATACATACTGTGTCAGTTTTAAGCCGCTATTTCCAACCATGATAACATATTCTTCATAACCTGCACGGGTTTTTTGTTTAAATGAATCTAAAAATTCTTTATCCATCACTTTTATAATTTCTTTGGTGAAGATTTTGCAAAGTTTGATTATTTCAGAAGTCAAAGAAGTAAATATTTTTTTATTGAAGCAAATCGGAACAAGTTGTTCTTTTATCATTGTTAGGAGACTGATGAAGCTTTCCGAAACATAATTATTTTCTTCATCAAGCATTGGTGGATGCGTTCTTTGAACAAATTTTTGTACTTCATTATTTGTAAGGTTCAGAATCCAGCTGCTAAGCGATTTTATTGCACTTTGGATATATAAATCCACAAATGAATTTTCGTTGTCACCAAGAATATTTTCAACAAGTTTTTCTTTTCCAAATTTGAGCTTAGCTTCCATCATTGCATGGTATTTCATGGCAAAACCAAGAACAAATAAAACCTCGTTGGCTTCCAGCTGTCGCTGATGAATTAGCAATTTAAGCTCGTGGTTGTATGTCTTTAAAATTTTATCGAAGTCAATAGTACATGTATTTTTAATTTCGTCTGTTATTAAATCTTCATTGAATTTTTTTGTGAAGAATTTTTCATTTGAATTTATTTGATTTGTAACGTTCGAAAAGGTTTTGTTTTCATGGCTTTCATACGTCTGATTGGTATGTCTAGTTATTTCATCAGAAGCAAAATCAACATTTTCCTCAGAATTATATGTATTATTGAATGTTTTGTTGGAAAAATGTGATTGTATACTTTGAGAATGTGACTTTTCGACCCGAAATTTCTTGTTTTCGTTTTTCTGTTTGCTTTCCTTTTCAATTGATTCTTTAAATGAATTAAATTCTTCCCTTGAGAAATATTTTTGTTCAGAGCTTGCTTCTTCTTCATTATCTGTTTCATTTTCGGGATTTTCAGCATCCTCTTCTGTTCTTTGCACATCAGAATCATTTTCTTCAGAATTATTGAGTACCCGAAGAGCAGTCATGATAATTTTAAACTTGTCGATGTCATCAAAAACAACTTCGATCTCTTGTATTCTTAAATCAGGTGATTTTAATTTATCGAACCGCGCACGAATACAATTTATCATTGCAGATTCAAATTTCAGTTTCAACTCGTAAGGTTCACGAAACTCGTAGTGATAGTTATTTTTGCATATCTCATTTAAAACCATATTGCTGCTTTCTTTGGCATCGATTACATCTTTACTGATTTTATCACGAACCTCTTCAATATATATTACTTTTTGGACTAATTTAAACAAATTCCCATCGATGTCTTCACTGTCCAAAAATGAATTTCCGATTTGTGCAAAACAAACTAAAAATTCAATTTTAACTCGCTCAATGCCGTTAATTTTCCTTTGTGCATTTAAAACAGTCATTCTATCAGCACCTGTTGAATAAAAAACTAAAAAACACTTGAATTCCTCGATATCATATAATCTCTCATGAAGAATCATAAAATTTTCGTTGAATGTTGATGAATTCTTAAAACCATTGATATCTTTTTGAAGGTTGACTACCTCCTCGTCAAAATTCTCGAGCCGCTGACTCATTTCACAGATTTTTTGTAAATTTCTATGTGCAATGACAATACTCTCAATTTTGTCATAATCCTTTACAAAATGACCAAAATTATCCAATAAATTCTTGTATTCTATAAAGTTGTTGTCTCTGTAATCCTCAGATGTTGTTTTTATATCTTGAACTATTTCCGAGTTCATATTCAAATTTTTTAATATTTCGTTGATATTTTCATCATATTCCTCTTCAATTTCTTTTAACTTTCCTTGTGTTTCAGCTATAGATGTTTTTAACTTTGTTGATAGGTCGCTCGGATGCTTCAATAAAGCTTCAATACGTTTTATTGCTTCTTCCATCAAAGGGTTTTGATATTTAATTAAGGTTTTTTGTTACTCAGAAATTGTTTTTGTTATTGTGTGCCTTTTTTGCCAATAAATCTAGTTTATATGTTTTTGATTTACCTTTTATTTGAATAAAATGTAAGAAAAAAATAAGATAACAAATATTATTTTTTAGCAAACATCACAAAAAAATAAAATTTAAAGTTATATGGTTTTTTTAACAGTCTTTAGAATTATTTTTTTTACCGATAGTGTCACAAAATTTTATGAATGAAAATTTAAATTTTCTTTTATAAAATTCTTACTGAGGGGGAAATGTTCCGGCGGCTAGCATAGAAAAGAAAAAAAATAACTTTAAAATCCAAAACGTTAACTATATAGAGTTTAGTAAGTTAGTATTTACCCAGCCTTTATTGTTTTTTCAGGTTACTGGCCATCTTCAGCTCTTATTCTCGACTTTTTATCATTGAGTCTTTCTCGCTGTTTCTTCTTTTTTCACATCCTTTGGGTTACTCTCTTTTGTTTATTAGGATAAATGTACAGAACTACCAAACATTTTCTACACTTGAACCTTTTTGGTTTGTATTATGGTGGTCTTCAATTGCTAAATTTTATGTTGCATAATAATTTAGAACTAACATTATTTTATTGTGTAATGATTTTAATAATACAACACATTCCTAAAAAAACTCACTTGATTTTATAAAAATAAAACATAGGAATTATTATATTAAAATGTGAAACATCAAAATATATAGGTTTGATTGTCAAACATTAATAAATTACCGAAAAAATTCAACCTTTTAAAAACAATTATATTGCATGTATAACGAAAATATTGCGAGCTTCGTTAATTATATTACTATCCGAGACTAAAATATTTTATAAGATTAAAAAACAGTATGAAGAAACATTACATTTATTTATTCAAAAAAAATACTTTGCTTAGAATATGGTGATTGTCCTTGTCGAATTCTCTTTGATCGCCTCTTTTTTAGATATCATTCGTGGATACAATATCACAATTGATTTTTATGCACACAGAAAGTCATTTTTATTAAAATGATTCGACTTTTTTGCTGCAGATCGCTTATGGATTCACTTTTTTTCTATCCAGCAACGCTTGGTATGCTGCTATATATATCCTTATAAATTATTCTATATAATTGTAAACCCTCTAAAAATATGTCTCGTAACCAATTATTCTAGTTAAATAGAATATAAAAAAATCTTTTTATAAACAGAATATGTTTGACCGTAAAATTTTCACACATTAAACACTTTAAAAGGTGGTGTTGATGGAACTTTTTATAATGTAATATTGAAAGAATCGCAAGATATTCCTATTCAAACTTAGTATTAATTTTTAGGCAAAAATATTAATTAAAATGTGAATTCTATTAATTTCAGTATATTATATTTATCAGAAATCTATACGCAACAAAAACACATATACTAGACCTTGTAAATTTTATAATGGTTTAGACAACGGAAAAAACCTTTCAAAAATTATTATAAATGAATGTCACACATAATCTTTCATTGTTTTAATTGAATTTAAAAACAGGCTGCATTCCGATTTTCCATCACAGACTAATAAATGGCTTTTTTTAAAAAAATATATATCATTAAAATTAGACTAAATCAACACGGTATTTGTAATAGAAAAAAAATAGTAAATATACTTTAATATAATTATTGCATTTAGTTTGAGTTTAATAATATTTTAAAAAATATCGAATTGTGAATGTACACATTTAACAACTTTTTATCTTTAAAAACATATTAAAAGACACATTAACAATCATAGTATATTATTATTAATGTTTTTTGAAAGCTATATACTATATATTTAAAATTGGTTACCAATTAAAAATAATTTCATTTGTTTATATTATTTGGCATCTTTATAAAAAAATACCGATACTAAATATCTCCACAGAATTAATTTATTTACACCATTTATTATTTAGTCATCAGTATTCTGAAAAAGCAGATTTATGTATTAGAATTTTCTATTAAAAGGTTTTTTAGTCGAACAATAAATGAAAATAGCCATAGTAATTTACTTCTCAAGAAAAAAAAATAATAATTTGTAAAGAAACCCTGGAAAACAAGAAGAAAATGTGATTCAAATAATGATCATTTTCATACTTTAAAATCTATTATAATATTAAAATCCTTTCAAAAATTCTCAACATTTTTTTCTTTCATGGTTTAAATTTTTTTCGCACTATTAATCTCTTAAGTTTTTGTAGTTATAAAAATCATTTGATGTAAAAGTCCTTGTATTCTACGTTGTCTGAGTTAAAAAAAACCTCAATCGCAATTTTATATAAGATCAAATAAGTATTCTTGGAATATTAAATTTTTATCCTGTCTTTACACGTTTTTTAACCTTTTATTTAAAGTAAAAATAATTAATATATTGATTAAATTCTATAAGTAGTATTTTAAATTAATTTTGTCACAAATGCAATAATACAAGGCAAACAGATAGATTTTTTAATAAATATGTATAGTCGAAAAAATTCTTGATTTATAGAAGTGATAAGATAACCAAACAAATAAAAAAATTAAAAAATACTAAATTCACCCAGAAATTTTACCAAATAAACAAACATAATATTTTTTTATATATAATTTCAATTGTTCTGAAATTAATAGGCATCGTAAAAAAAATATTTTTCTTTATAACTTCACATAGTTGTGTTTATTCTAATCTTTTAAAATATTGGATTTTTTGAGTTATTTTATTTTTTGACTAACGCGGTTGTTGTTCTTTTCCTCCATCCTACTGATATCGGAATGCTTTTTATACTACGCCATTCTATTACTTCTTATCTCATTGGTTGCTTTGTACAAAAAAGAACCATAGGTATTTCATAAAATATTTGTTAATGGATCAGAACCATTCAGTCTCAATTTACTCCTATGAATTGAACCAATAAATTATTGAGTCTTATGATTCAAAATTCTGTTCACGAATAATTATTTTTTTCTTTATTTTCCAACATTAAAGATTTATAAGATTTGCAATATTTTAAAAAGGAAAGGAGATTATAATACACATAATTCAGGTATATTTTCTTAGTATTTTACCTCTATATGTAAAATAGACTTTTAGCAAATTATGATAGTAAGTATAATAATGCATATAAACACGTTTTTTTACTCTGTAATAGAATTATTTAGATTTCTGTAAAAAAAGCAAACGTTTTTTAGACATAAATTTTTGTGCATATATAAATAAAATATATATGTCTGGTTTGATATAATATAAAAGTCACAGACTGCAATGAATTGATATTTAAATTGTTTTTCATTGGGAAAAAAGTATTATTAACCTTTTTTTTTAGTTTTCTAATATAACAAGTACGCACTGAAAACAAATTCTAAATTGTTTCAATGAAACCTTAGGCTTTTTCAGTTAAAATAAAAAAATTACTCAAACATTTTAAATAAATATAAGCAATCTGAAAAAATCAATGGTAATAAATGACAGAATAATTACATTTAAGGAAATTTTATTAATATAATATTATGAGCAGCAGAATCAAATTAAAAGTAAGTTTATTTAAGTCATTAAATAACACCAGAAACTACCAGTGTTTTTATTTTCTGTTTTTTGCATGGCCGTGTTCCGTAGATTTTAACCGAATGTAACTCTATGAATTTGCTTAAATAATTTTTAATAAAAATATTCAAAATTGCTAGAAAAGATTGTAAATCTTGTGTAGTAAAAGCAAAATTTTCAAGTTCTTGAATATAATAGAACCTTGCTATTATAACGCATATGGTGCAAAACTAACTGTCCTTAAACATTTACGATGATTTGAAAAAACAAAATAAAAATAAATACAATTTTACAAAACTTCTTAATGATAAATATAATCTGTTATGGTGTTCTTTATGTTGTATAATGTTTCTGAATCTTTAAAGAAGATTAATAAGAGAATTCGCAAGTCGTAGTTTATCTAGTGTGCATAAATTTTTATATCATAGACCATTCATAACGAAATCAAAAACTTGCTGCAAAAAGTATTTAATAGAACTTATAATACTATATGGCTGACATATAAAAAATTTACGAATTATATTTCCAAGATTTACTTTTTGAAACTTTATTAAACATTCAAGGTATTTATTTTTGATATGATAATCTCGTTATAATGTTTTACAATTTAAAGAACATTTTTACTATTATTTTTTATCTATTAATTTTTTGAAAGCAAAAATTGTGTCATTATTTTGTTCATTATGAATTTATTAATAAATTTATCACTTTCATGGGTTCAATAATCAGTTAAAACTGGAAAAATTTAAAGGATTCTAACTGGATTGATTATTATAATAAAGTTAAATATATATTATAAACATTAAACAATTTTTTCCATAAGTTTTTTGTTTAACTATTTAAAAAATATACAAAAAATCAATTTAAATGTTTATCTAAGTCTATAAACATATGAATGCAACATCGTACACATATAAAGAACCAAAATTTGTCAATCTATTTGTCTTATAAAAACAATTTTATATAACAGTATCTACTTATGCTAATATATTTTTATAAAGATAAAAAGGTCTATTTTTATATGAACAAAAAATTTAACTGTTTTAAAAATAAAAAAGTACGTGACTAATCAAAAAAAATATTTCGTTAGAATAGTTAATTATGCATAAGATTTTATGTAATAAAGGTATAAAAGGCATTTTATTATTTTCTATTTATAAATTGAAAAAGCTTTAATAACTAAAAATGTACATTCCATCAATATTTTTTCTAAAATAATTTAAAGGATTGTGTTTTAAAAAGGAACAAACACCTTAGAAAAAAAATCATTGTATGCGAAAAAAATTCTCAAAATAAAAAAAGATAAACGGCTTAATATATTTTAAGAATTCTAAAAACAATAAAACTTATAAAATATTTCCACAAATTTGATTTTTTTGTTAAGTTGTTGCAAAAAACAACATACAAAACCAATTTAGCTTGTAAATAGTTTTGTACAGAAGTATTAACTAAATTTTTTGTGCATTTTTCGTCAATTTAGCAAAAAGTGAAGTGAAAAATTTAAAATCTTTTAACGAATCTACTCTATACAATTATATAAATAGTTTCTTAAGGTATTTACATAGATGAAAATAACCATAACTATTTATTGGAGAACTATTTAGTTTTCAAAATGTTTTTTTTGAATCAATAAAAAAGATAGTTTTGGATTTTATATTATAATATTTATTTCCATACACAATTATAAGAATGATTTTAATGAAAAAGATATTATTTAATGCTATTATTTAACTTTAGTTGTTTTTTTGAATAATTTGTAATAATCAATTATACTTCTAAAAAGACATGCTTTTTTAAAACCAGATTAGTATTTTTTCAAAACGAAAAACCATCTAAATATTACCATTTTTTATGAAACAAACATCCATTACTTAATATTGACAAACCACAATTTACTGTTTAGAGCTCTAAACACATAACTAAAAAAATAAAAAAGATTGTAACAGAATGTATATTTTACAATGATCTCAGAATAATATTAGGCAGTTATTATTATTTTTTTGTTCTTCGCGAAGAAATAAGAATGTGAGAAGAGATATGCTTTTTATTTGTTTAGAAACACCAGTTGGTTCATTTTTGAATTTCTATCACATATTTACTGTCCACTCTCAATTCTTTTGTCTTTTTTCTAAAAAAATTATTATTTTCTTCTATTATTTGACAGTTATTTACGAAAAGCTTACAACAATTGAATTATTTATCATTTAAATAATCAAATCAAACAAAAAATGATAAAAAAATATTAAACAATACAAATATAAAGGATTCGTTGTAAATGGTAAGTTTGTCGGACGAAAGCGAATCGATTCTATAATTGATATTTAAAAAATCAACTAAATTATTATAATTAATAATTTTACTTTAAGAGAGTAAAAGATTTTAGAATTTTGCATGTTTTTATCTTTATTATCTTAATTTATGCCATGATTTCCGTCGCGTTTTGTGTTTTTTTTACTGTACTTTCTTCTTCTTGAATAATTCTGTTTTCACAATTATTCTCACATTCCACGCATTTCTTTACAAAACTTTGCTTAATGATCAATGCAACCTTAAGAATGTCGACAGAAAGCAGCGAAATGAACTATCAAAGAATAAACAATCAATGTTTTTTTTATTTTATCTATATAAACTAATCTATTTGCAGTGTATAAATGTTACTTCGAAGGTCAAGAAATAACATACTAATTCTTAATATTTCAACAAAAAAATAATCATAATTTACAGAAGTTTACTGTATTAAAGTACTTCTTGTTTTTTTTTTGATATAAATCCTAGTATGATGGTAAAAATTTGTTAAGATAAAAATTTAAAGGATTGTAAAAATCAAGTTTAAAATCCACTAAATTCTGTGCACTAAGTAAATTTTTCGTTTATTTTTTTGTGTTTATTGAAAAATTATGATTTTTATTTTTTTTTCACATTCTTATAAATAATGTTTTCGCATAAATAATCTTTTAAAAAATAGAATCTTAATCGATAAATAAAATTATTAATTTCTTTACAATACAAATTTATTTATTAATGTCGTGATAATTATAAAAAAATAAGTTATTGCTCAAAAATATTCTTAATGAACTTAATATAATATTTTATAACATAAAGTATTAATTATTTAATTTTCGTATATCACATTTAAATCAAATTTACTGATTTGTTATTAATTTTTGACCTATTCAAAATAAATTAATTTGATTCTAATAAACAAAAATGCTAAAATAAAATTATAATACAATTTTCAAAATTTTAGCGCAAAATATTCCTCAATCGAAAATTTTATTTTTAAAAAAGTTCGCTGCCTTTAAAACAATTATAAAAAGACGCCAAATAGATAACCTAAGCCTAAAGATAAAAAATTGATTTGCAAACAATAAAAGAATTTTTCCAAAGTTTATTGCACTTATAAAAGTTTTGTGCTAAAATTTAGAATTTTTTATTAACACAGTTTTTTTTATTTAAATGTGATTATAGGTGTTTCGCCTAAAAAATAGAATTTTTAAATCAAAAAACATGGTATCTGTATTTTTACGTTTCTAATAGAATTTCAAAGTATAAGAATTTTTTAAAACAATATTTGAATTTAAAATTAGATTTATATGGTATTCTTTGTAATTGATAAGATGATTATTTTTTTTGTTATAAATAACATGTTTAAAATTTTTTGTTTTTCCTTTATATATTTCTCATGTCATTAAGCTATTAAGATTTTTAATATCGTCTATGCGATGTATATCTATTAAGTAAAAATACAAATCGATCTGAAATCTATGTTTTAAATTAGTTGTACATAAAAATGACTACATCTAAAAATTAAACTCATTTGAAAATCAATTGTAGTTAGAAAAACATTGAATAATAAAAACGTAACTGTGGTATAATATACCACATAAAACCTTCATTAAATATTCTAATAAAATAAATGTTTAGTTTAGAATAGAATAGAAAAGAAATTAATAATTATAAAAAATAAGACGATATTTAACATTTTTTTACAATATAATTTCTAATATACGATATTTCCTTTTAGTGAACGTGATTATGAGAGAAATAACAAAAATCACAAAAAGGTATTTAAATTTAAAAGAAGAAGAGAAGAAATTTTGTATAGAGGTAGCAGTAGTATTAATAGAAATAGTAATAGTAACAACTTTAATAATATGTGTAATAAAAATAGGGAAAGGGGTAGTTATTTCAATGACTTTCAAAATAATAATTTAAATAAATGTAATAGCAAGAAATGTTTTAGCGTTCTTGAATTTTTTTTTAAATATGGTAATATCCCAGTGTTACAGGACAGTAACTTCTTTTCAAATAACCTATGGTTTTTTTTACTGTTTTAGTTTTCTGTAATTAAGTTATTTTTTTTAAAAAAAAATATTTTCTATATTGTATTTAGGCAAATTA
>AFBI03000111.1:61067-116721 GCA_000230595.3 Edhazardia aedis USNM 41457 | reverse complement strand
TCATAGATATTTTTAATGATTTTGATTTATCAATTATAGAATGTACTTTTCTGATAATAATTTAATAAAAAAACCATATAATATTTTATTTATATTTACATTTACATCTGTTTTCTTGATTTTGATTTAGATTTTTAATTGTTTTATGAAATGGTGTGTATTTTTCAACTAAATATTTCTAAAATCTTTCATATTTCATAGTGTGATATTTATTCAATTTCTAATAGAAATACAGCGTCACAAGCCTGAAAAAAAAAAGAATAAGTAAATCAATAAATATTATGAAAATACTTTCATAATGCAACTAATTTGTGTTTTTCAAAAAAAATTTATTAAAAGGCTTTTTAAACTAAAATCTAGTATTTTAAAAATACATTCTTTTGCACGAATGCTAAGTAAAACAAAAGTTCTATCTTTGGGAATGAAAAAAGATATTTTTTTGCAAAAAAATTCAAGTTAAACTGAATATTTCTAGAATTTATTACAACAGACGAATCATATTACAATTTGTCATGAAATATTTTTTCAAAAAAAGCATTCAATATGAGTATATTCTTAAAGAAAAATAAAAGTTCAGCAAACCTTTTCTTTTCATTGACGTGGTGGAATAATTTAGTATCCAATTTGGCATCTTTAAAAAATTTTTTCACTTAACGAAAATATATTTTATATAAAATACAAAAATATTCGATACGTTCAAAGGATGCTCAATATTCACTACTTAATCTACAATTGCAACAAAAATATTTTAGCGGATAGTAATTTACCTATTTTTAAAAATCTAATGATTGTTTTTCTCTTATAATGTTGTATAATCTGATCGTTGATTCAATTTATGTAAAAAAAATTGTCAAAACTATATGTCATCTTATTTTTACGTTTCTATGATTTCTATTATAAAAAAATTAAACAAGATTTATGTCGCGTTTATTTATGAGTTTTTAAACTAAATTTTTCAAATTTTATATAAAATGGTTTGATTGCTTAATTTTTTCCATGCTTTATTGCATTCGAGTTGATATTATAAACATATTTTCGTCAGGTATTTTCATCGCACTTGATTGTGTGGATTTTTATACTTCACAATAACAAATTATTTAAAAACAATAACATCCTCATAAATTATAGTTTCGATTAGATGTGAAATTTTTTATTCAAAATAGCTTCATTTTTTATATTTTATTAATGATTTCATTTATAATTTCAGAATTCGAATTTTAAAAATTTAGAACATGTTTTTACATAATTTTTTTAAATATTTCTTGCTATATTATAATTTTTTTATTCTTGCTGGTTTTATAAACATTTTTGATTAATTTTATATGATAAATTTTGAATCTATATTCAAAGAATTATAAATTATAATATGCATTCAAAATCTTTACTGATATCGAATCTAGTATAAATCAATTATATTATTTCAATAATCAACATACGGAAAAAGATAGCAATGAAACAAACTACAAATAAACATTTTGATATTTTTCGTACAAAAGATGGAAATCTAATTGCTTCCCTAGCTGAAAATATCATTTATAGGACAGAATATCAGATTATGATTATATAATTTACGTAAAAAGGTGATATCTGTTAATAGTACGCGAAAAAAGTAGTAATACCCAGTTGCAACGCTAGGCCATTATAGTTATTACCAAGATATAATAATTTATTGGCTATTTTTATTAAATTTCATTAGAGCATATTATGTATTTTATTATGAATTAAAGGTAACATATGAATACAAATTACAATATAAGATTTAGAAAATATTTAAATTTATTGTTTTTATATATTTTCAGTTTAAAAAAGTTTTAAATATTATATTCATGAATGTGAATTATTTTAGCAAGGAAAGAAATTATTAGAATTATCGATACTAAAAAATGTTTTTCTTAACTAAAAGTCGCAAGAAAAGCAAAAAAGTTCAGTTGAAGTCCATTATTTGAGTAATATGTTCGTTTAGCTTTTGGTTTTTTATCTTTTTTAAGAAAAAAGAAAACAGAGTATTTTGATGTGTAAATATTTTTATTAACTAATTAAGATTTTTTTATGGAGCCAATACAAATTATACCCATCTTATATTTATATATAAAAAAATCAAGCTTATTTTGTTAATTGTGTGACAAATAATAAAAATTAAACATAAATCTGGCTCAAACAGTGAGGGTATTGCTCTTCGAGCATAACTGGTCAATCGAATTCGGTTAATACAAAAGCTCATTTTTTAAAGGAGAAAAAAAGCATTAAATATGTATATAATTAATTTTTGTCATTAAAAATTTTTAAGTTGTCATACAATTCAAAAAAAAATAACTACTTTCACTAAAAAAAGAATTTTTCCTTTATAAAATATGCATAATTATCTGAAAAAATGACCGAATATTTCAATTATTGGAAATTTTCTAATAAATAAATTTTTTATTTCATATGAAAACCACATATATTATAATATTATTAAATTTAATCGATTTTTATAAATAAGAATTTTTTATTTAGTTTATAAATGCAAAAATGAAATAAAGTTCGCAAAAAAGATAAAAAATATAAAAATCACAACAAATTCCTGATATTTTGCGTCTTGTATACTCTAAATGATTATAAAAAAATATACACTGTGACTGCCGAATCCAGTAGCGGACCTACAGTGTTGGTTCGAGAATAAATTATAAAGCGAATATTACACAGGTTGGCTGTGAAAATTACTTTTATTTATAGATTTGTGGTTTTTAGTACTGTTTTTATGCCTGTCAGTCACAGTTTCGTCCTGCTTCCATCTCCTGGTATCTGCTTTATTTCTACTGCCGTTCATCTCTCTGTATGGGGCAATTCACAATCTTTAAATAGACGAGAAGGAAGTAAATTCAGGTGAGAATCAGTAATATTGTATGGATTTGACTAAGAATTGAAGGAACAAAAATCCCATATGAACCATCATCAAGTGTATCCTCTAATGTGTTAACAATAGCGACATATATATTGTCCTGTCTTAGTTGTTTTATACCCAACTTAATTTATAGTTGTACAAGATTTGTTCTTAATAGCTTTTTTCTATACTGCACAGGTGTTATATAATATATATCATGAGACTGTATATATTGATTTATTTAAATAAATTGATTCCTTTAAATTTAAGAACCATTAAAATTTTTAAAAAATTATATAAATGTCATAGTAAAATGAAGCAATACATATTGTGTTCCAAAAATGCGTCTTGCAATATAAAAAATTTTAAGTTTATATTTTTTATTCTAAAAATAAAAAACTGTTTGAAACATTTTTGTTTTTTTAAAAAATATCATTAGCAAAACTGTAATTTATTTCTATATAATCAGGAAGAAGTTATAACAACAATCTTTATATAATATTTCTTAAAATATAGAAGGAGAAAAAAATACCAATATTTTCAGTGCGTATTGATTTTAAAAATAATTTGATTGAAAAATTATTATATAAAATATCTAGAAAAAAAATTTTAAGAATAAATTTTTATGCTTCATCTAGAAGATATTTATGATTTCTAAAAAAATCAAACAAGAAAATAAAAATGTTTACAAAATAGTATTAAATCATCATCTATAATGCATTTAAATTTTTATTGCATGTCTAAATATTGCAATAGAATATTTCATGGGTTATATTTTTACGCAAATCGTATCATAAATAAAATATTAACTTTTTTAACATACAATTATTTTCATTCAAGTGTTACTTTAAGCAGTAATTCATATTTTTAGACAAAAATGACTTTAAAGATTGTAAAAATACTAAAGTAACTAAACATATGAAGCACGCGCAGAACGCCTCGTTTTTTTTGCGAGAATACAGTGGTATTTATTAAATAGTATGAGTTTTCAAAATTTCTTTTTAACATAAGGAAAATATGAGAAAATTAATTCTTTTTAAAAGGTGAATATCAATACCCCATGAATGATAATTATAATCCACAATAGCATCAATACAATGCCAGGAGTCCACAAGGACAATATTATAACAAATCCACCACCAAATATGATGAATATTTTTAAAATATTTTAGAGGCATACTTGGAATTGGGACGTTTCAATCCGTTTTATGCCACAAATACATATTTTTTTATCTAAGTATTTTATTTTTTTTACAATTTTCAGAATGAAAATCACACAAAATTGAAAAATTAACCATAACAAGATTATAATAAAATATTTTTATTTGAATGTGCTTAAAAAATTATCAAAAATGAAAAATGTAGCAAGCATTAGAAAACCTTATCCAATGTGTTATGTATATAGGGTTTAGTATAAGGTATTCATACAATTTTTATAGCAAAAAATTATATATACAGCTGTAAAATGTGAAAAAAAATTCAACACATTTGCCGTCAATTTATTATATTGACTTTAAATCCAACTTATAATAATTAAAAAATATTTTGAATGTATATATACCAAAAAATCTTCTGATATATTTGTTTATTATTGTTATTTAAAGGTAAATTTTTTATATCGAGCGTATTTTCTTAGAAGCACAATATAGAAAAATCATTATTACATAAAATATAATATATTTTAACAAGAATAGATTCTAACAAAAAGCTAAAATTTTTTGTGCTCCCCGAAACCATATTATGGGAAGAATTCTCACCAAAATCATAAATATAACCCAAGTAAAGATTCTTGTTTTGAGTATGAAAATTAAATGATGTTTCGATGTAAAAGTATATTTATATATCAAAAGATTGCTGTAGTTACTATAATTACTATTAGGATTGTTGGTTCCTAGATTTTATTTCTTTGATTTTGTGGGTAAGTTCAATTTAAACGAAATCATTCTTAAAAATGTTTTTATGATGATGAAAGTTATAGATCAGATCTTAATAAAATATACTATATTTTTTGGTGTTTTTTCATGTTAAAAATCCCAAAACAATTAAATTATTCTTTTAATTGTAAAATTTTTTGTGTCCTGTTTATAGAAATTATTATTTTTAGTTTCAGAATTATGTAATAACTAGGTTTTTATTCATTTTTTTTCTTATAACCACATTAAATTCTTGTAGTGTTATTTATGAAGAATAAAAAATTACAAATTTTATAAGAATATAAACACCATGGAATATATCTTTTTTTTTCATCCTAAAAATTTTTAACATAAAAAATGAAATATATAATTTATTTGTTAGATTTAAAGTAAAAATGTGTAATTTATGCATAAATAACGACAATTTTATAATTAATTTTCCAGATTAACTTTTCTAATCAAAAAAATATGTTTGAGAATTTACATTCTGAATGACATTATAGTAAAAGAGTAATTTAATATTTATGAAAAATTTATAAATTTGGTCTTATTGATTAGTGAATTTTAGTAAGAATAGTTATTAATATAGATTCTAAAATAAAAATACCTGATTTATAAGAAAATATAAACACAAACATGTATTTCTTGTTTTATTTCATCCAACACAGATTTTAATTTTTTTTTAGTTTTTTTACTATATTTGGTAAGATTTCACAATTACGTGAATTTTTAATAATATATGGCATTTTCAATTTAACGATTTGACGCATATTTTGTTGATTTTAATGTGTAAAACGAAGCCAACTAACTTTAATATTTATCGCAGATTTATTTTTTTTTATAAAACCTTTATTTCATTTGTGATTTTACTGAGAATGGCATATTTTTAGCAAAAAAATACTACAAACACGAAAATGTATTAATATGTATAAAATCTTTAATCTTTTATTCAAAATGTATAATATAAAATGTGCAGGGATTTCTTTTGTATGAATGCTCTATTTTTCAATTAATATCTCATTATAAACCCATCCAAATTCTTTAAAATAGAATATTTCTTTTTTTAACAATTTTCAAGTACAAAACTGAAAAAATATTAGAAATTTCGTCATAAAAAATATATATCTGAAAGTGTTTTTTCATATTCATAACAGAACCAAAAAATAATACCTTTTAGTTGTGATTGATAATAATACATTTTATGGCAATTTATAGATTGAATTTATAAAAGTTTGATAACAAAAATCACAGATTATGGTTTATGAAAAATTTATTATCATGAAATTTGTATTTTGTTAGTTTAGATATCGTTAAAGTAATTATTTTAAGTGCTTAAAGTAAAAACCATTAAAAATACAAATAAACAACATATACACAAAAAAAACATATTATACGATACTAATAAGAATTCAAAAAACAGAAATAAAAAAAATATTATGATTGTTATTCTTGTTTGAAATCATCTGCTCTGTCCATTAATTGTATCGTGTTTACAACTTACACACAAAGATTGCTCGAAATTTTCATCGAAGTTTTTATTGTTTTTTCTGTTAAATTTAACCTTTCTTGTTTATTCAGGTGTTTCATTTAGCTTCTGTAAAATCATAAATATATATTCTATTAGAAATGCTAATTAGTATCCACAAGTTAACCTTTTTTTTTTGTTTTTCTTATTTTTTAAAAGTAAACTTCTTTATAAACAAACACTATTTTATCATGAAATAGTATTTTTTGATACACAAAATACTAATCAGTATATATTTGTAAATATTTTTTATAAATTGACAAGGTTCATTGAAATCAAATAAATTTATTTATATCATATATACAAATTCAACCATATATATTTTTATATTTTTGTGATTTTTTATAATTAAAATATTTGGATGCATGTATTTCAAGATTTACTAATTAAGAGAAAAAAGCTTTATCTAAAAAAATATCATGTTATATTTATGGAATTTTTTTTGAAATATTTCAAATATCAAATTAAATATTATCTGAGTTAAATTTAGATGTTTTGAGCTTGATTTTTTTTATAATAATAGTAAAAAATTTTTTTAAAAATATATCGATATGTTTTTTAGATATAGTTAAAAGGCAAAGACTATGATGAGTTTAAAAATCACGATAAAAAATTAAAAACCAATTAAAGTAAGTTAAAAAAAATATACCCAACGAATAAAGTGTATGTTTTAAACTGATAAACTAAAAAATGTTAAAAAATATTAACAATATTTCAAGTTTTTTTTAAATATATAATATATCAGAATGATTCAAATATTCATATTGTGTTTATGTATGACATTTTGGTGTGCATATTTTAGGACATCTTTTATTTTTTCAAATCTTATCTTTTTAAAGAACTAAGGTTGGTTATGAAATCTTTAGTTTCTAAATTATTAAATTTTTAGATTATTCCAATTTAAACATAATTGAATTTTGCATTCGGTATAAAAAAATAAATATTTTGTTTGAAAAATTCAGAAAAAAATGTATTAAAACTAGAAACTCGACAAACAATATTTTATTTTATTTTTTTTAGCTTAAAAATGTATTTTGGCGAAAGCAGCAAGGTAAGAAATACATCGAATTTTTATTTATTTATGATCATTAAAAAATTAGGTTTTATAACATAAATTTTCAATATAAATTAAAAAAGTAATTTTTTTTGATTTTTTGCTTTTTTTAATCTAAGAATATTACAGACACAAAAATTATTAATACTGTGAACAAAAACCAATCTTGTATATATTCTAATATGCGATTAATGTTAGCAATTAAAGATTTAAAACAACGTTGAATTTTTTTTTACTTTTTGATCATAAGGTTTTGTACAAATGGAATTTTGTAACATTTCAACACAATTATATCTTTTAAAATTTGTTATATATCTTATTATTGGAAATTATCTCGTTCTTCATATACATACATATATATCATTTGTGAGTTATGGGTTTTTTCAGTAATGCATTTTATTTGACAATATGATTGATATTTAATGTAGAAATTCCTGTTTATCAATATCCTTATTTCTAGATTCAAATTGCATCTCATTTCTTTATAGGTTAATAGAAGAATTCGTATTGCCAACATTTAAATCAAAAAATATAATTTCAGTTTCGTTGTGGCAAATGTTGTAATTTGATAGTTATCGAATATTGATTGTGTCTGTCTCCTGTAACAAAGAACATATCATTTTTTAAAATATAATTCCAATATACTAAATTTTTTTCTTTCGCTTTTAATAAAATACCGTTTATATGATTTTGTTATTTAAAACGTTAATAGTATTGCTACTATTGTCATCATTATTACTTATTATTCTTTTATTTCTACTATTGCTATTTATACTACTAATGTTATTAAACTTATTATACATTCTCCCTTTTTTTATTATTTCGTTTCAGTGAGTTATTATTTGTGGATTTTTCCAATCTTTAAAAAATTATTAATTGTAAAATGTAATTTTTTTATTAGAAATTTATGATTATGAAATCTTTAATTTTAAATAAAGAAAATTTAATCTTTATTTTTGAAAGACTAATATTTGTGTTTTTTTTCAAAATACTAAATAAATAATATTTTTCATTTTAATTACGATCTTTGTGGTATTTATATATCAGTTTATAGCATTAAAAAATACAAAACATTTCAATACTGTTGTAAATGGTGTTTTATAAATCAGAATGATATACTTACTGTTGATTTTTGTTATTTTGACATCATTTAAAACATTTTTTTGTGCCTGTAAATCGTAATTAGATTCTAAATTTAATTTTGTTTTTTTAAAAATTGCAACATAATGTTGTGAAGATGATGAATAGTTTTTTATATTGAAAATATCATTAATTTTAGAATGATACAAGTATTTTAGTAAACAAAAAAATTATACCTAAGAAATTAAGAAAATTAAAACCCAAAAACAGATTATGATTGTATAGAAAACAATCTTGATTTCTGGTTATTTTTTGTTATATTGCAAATCTAATATCAATTTAAAATGGAAATAATAAATTTTTTAACAAATGTTGTCTTTTTAACGCATTATCTTTGATTATTATGCATCAAATGCAATTTTATCATCTCAATTTTTCAAATGTATTCTCGAATTCGAAGATATTAATGTTTATAATCGATTGAATTTGTAATCCGATTTTTTAGGCCATTGTTTATGATAAAAATAAAATTTTTGTTTCTGATACAACTCAGATGTAAAATCCAAAAACTTTTCTTTCATTCCTAACATTGTTTAATTTATAAAACCATCTCAAGGATTTCATAAAATGATATTATATCGGGTTTTAAAACATTAAATTATGATAAAAACGTTATTTATAATTATTTCGTTACTGAACAGGTCTTTCGATTTCATTCATTTCAGAAAACTAAAATCATAAAAATTCTATATGTATATAAGAAATATAACTCAATATAGAAATCTTAAATTCGATTCAAACGAAAAAATGTCTTAACAAAGTTGATTCTTCTACTACTTTAGCATATCTTGTTTTTATATTTCGATTTTTTGTCTTGCATGTAATATAGACCAGGGTAATTATATAATTGTTTCGCAATGAAATTTTTTTATTGATCTTTTTGATATCTTTCATTTATTTATTATTTGTTTTATAGATGTATATAAATATTTTAAAACTACTTTCAATTCGCTTGATTCTAGAAGAATAGATTTATTGTTGATAACATCTCATTCAAATGATTTATTTATTAATTTGTTGCAAGTAGTTAATCTTTTTCTTGATTATTTGTGGGTGTTATACTTTTTTCTGAACTTTTTTCGTATCTATATTTTTATCACAGTGGTAAATGACACTAACACATACAATAAATACATTTTTATTGGTGTTAGAAACCAATGTCTCGATGTTTTATATGCTTGTTTTTTACTTTTTTGATTTACCACATTTTTTTTAATTTCATATTGTGATTGTTATGCTTCTGTGATTTCTCGGAGAAAGTCACATGTTCAATGCTGACAGGTTCGGTGCGCATTGAATTTAGAAAATAATTGTTTTGATTACTAGAAGTAAAGGTATTTTATTTAAATAATGTATATAGTTTTAGTAAAGATCGACTCAATCATAAATAATTGAATTTCTCATACATGAGCACGCGGTTTTTATCCGTTTCACACTTTCTTCATCTAAACACTTCCAATCATTATTATTTCTAAAACTATCTTTTAACATGTCATCTATAAAAACACTAAAGCTACACATAAAAATGATTACAAAAGTTCAAGCAGGTACAGGGAATAAGGACATTATCAACCAAACGAGCAGGTGTACCCAATGTTATGAAGAATTATACAAAATAATTTTATATCCCCGATACATGTTCACAGACCTATTTTCTTTATAAAATATTCGCTAGTCTTCTCAACTAATCATCGTTGAACTACGGCAATCAACATTATCAAATTGCTTTAAATAATTTGTACTTTAGAAAAGTTTTTTTAGTTTTAAAACTTCAAATTTTTATTTAATTTTTCATTAACATGGTTTTTCAAATCTCAGAAGCTTTAAGATTTTTTTATTCATTGGTTTTTAAGAAAAAGTTTCGTTTTTATTTCTGTAGTTCAAATCAATAGTTCTTTTATGTTGCAGTTTTCATCAATTTTTTCTTTTTGTGAGTTTCAACATTTTTGTTTATAGATTAGATTTGTTAGCAGTTTCAAATTCAACTTTTCTTACCAAATTTATCTGATTAAAATTTCAATTTCGATCTATTTAAATTGCGTATTTTTGCTTTTTTTGGTGTTTTTGTTTGCAAAATAAGTTTACATTAAGGTTTTCTGTATTTTTGGATGTTGTGTTTGCTTTGATTTGAAAGTTTAGGTTCATGATTAGATTTATATGAATTTATTTGTGTTATAGAGCTACGAATGTTATCAACATTAACAATTTTTGTATTTTTTTTATTGATTTTAAAAGATTTAGCGTTTGAAATTATATTTGTATTTTATGTTCTGCTTTAATATAATATTTTCAATCCGAGGATGTTTCACATAATTTTTATGAACGTATTAAACCAATATCAGAAATTTTCTTTTCTTTCTTATATAAATTTTGGGCCTTATGATTAAATTCAATTGAATCCAATTTGCTATTTTATTAATTTTATGGGAATATTAGTTTATTTTTATCTATTTTTTATCTGTGCTATTGAAAATATTTTCAGAATTTTCCGCGTTAATATAAAATTTATCAGTGTCTTGAATAGATTTTTTTCCTTTAAACTTGTTTATCTGCTTTTTTTGTGTTTGTTTGTCGTTTTATTTGACGTGCTTTCATCAAATTTTTTTGCCAATAGATGCAAAAATATTTGGTACTTAACATTTATTAGGTTTTTAATTGTTAAATTTGATGTAAAAACGCTTTGAATAATTTCAAAATTTGTTCCTGTTTATATTATGTGGTTGTTGGTTGTATTGACTTGTTTTGGATAAAGAAATATCTTTCACAGCTTTAAATTTTCATTTTTTGTCCTCCAAAATGTTATTTCATTATCTTTAACATTGTAAGAGTATATTTTATCAATATTATTATCTTTCTATTAGCTGCATACATTGCATTACTTTTCAAATCATTTTGTAAACTCATATTGAGCTTTATACCATATTGATGATATTTTTAGACATTAATTCAGTTTTAACAACCTTATCAGATGTTGCAAATTTGTTTTTTTCAAGTTGATCATTCTTTAAAAAATTAAAACGCATACAATATTGTTATTTTTGTTATAATATCATTTTCAATGTCATTTTTCACAAATTGTAAACAATCGTCAATTGTTTTCATTTTTATAATAAATTCGATACTTTCTTCATCATAAATTTCAATATGTTTTTTCTTATGATTGTTGGCTTTTTCCAAATCTTCAACCAGCTGATCATACATCGATATAAATTTTGGATCAGTTAAAATAACCAAATCAAGGTCTCCGCTTTTCAGATCATCATTATGATAAATGATACCAGTAATTGCCATTCTAGAATTAACTTTCTCTTCGAATAACGAGCTAATCCTTGCTTCATCGATTTTCTTCTAATTAGATTATATTTCTAATCTTAATTGACTTGCTTTATAAAAAAAATCGCATATGAATTAATCCGGGAAATATTCAGTTTAATCATTATCTAAATATATCATAGGGTAACATTTTTAGATGTTTTATAAATTTCTAAAATCACAAGCAACCAAAAATATAAATTTAATAAATTTACTTATATCAATAAAATTAAGAAAGAATGTAAGGAAATAAATGCGAAAAATTATTAAGATTCAAAAATATACAAAAACCCCATCATTTTTTGGTGTTTTCATTGCATTCAATCAGCTTTGTGAACCATTGATTAAAAAGTTGTCTATGATTTTTTGCATGTAGAAGATTAATTGCGCCAAGGTTTGAAAAATTACATATTAAAATTTATAATCACAAAAAAAAAATAATAAAATTGAAAAAATTGCATTTGATTGTTGTAAATTAAAATTCGATTAAAATAAACTAAACATTCAAAAAAATATTTTTATTTTCCTTTTATTCAAAATAAATGTGTTTTTATGATATATATTATAAATAATAGAATTGATATAGCTTTAAAATTTTTTATTTTTTTAAAAAAATAATTTTTATATGAAATTTGTCAATATTTATCCATGAAATCTTAAATTTCAAAAATTCTGATTATAATTTTTTTTAAATTTTTAAAATTTTAAAAATGCAAATTTGTGTTGATTTTGCAGGAAAACTAACAATATAATGTTGAAAAAAATGGATATTTGCACGCAAAAATTTTCATTATTCAGTTTATTTCATTATTTAAAATATAGCCTTTTGCAATCATTTTTGCTTATTATGATCGAATTTTACTAAATATTTATAATTTTTTGTTGAGCAGATTTTATAAGTTTGGAAAAGAATTAATGTTGAAATACTATTTATATGTTTTTTACACACTTTTTACTAAAGTATTAAAGTTTCTAGGCGCACTCAATTGAAATTATTGATTTTCTTGTGCGTTCCTGTCTTGGTAGACTAGAGATTATCCATATTTCCTACATTTATATTTTAGTTCAAATACCTTTCAATTAAATAATCCACCATCAAAAATTTTTTATATTCTTTTCAAAATCGCGCCCATTAGAATATTCCCAATATAAATCTCAGAGAAACCAACCAATTTCCTGGAAACACAACCATATAAGTTGGTTTCGTGAAGTTATGACCCCATAACTACCATACTAATAGTGTTAATGGTGCCAGGCGGTACAGGTACGATATACATCTACTGTTGCAATATACCATAATAGTATTGATAATAAAAATATTGAATTTTAAAACGAAATTTATTGTTAAAAAAAGTTATTCAGAAAAATTAAAAATCTAAATAACATACTGGTATTTTATATTAAAATAAGTAGAATGTGTAAAAATGGTAAATACAGCTGTTTTTAATATTATTCCAAATTAAAATGGTATTTCTTTCTGAAAATCTGTTGCTCTAATAAGGTAAAGCTATAATATATATATTAACAATGTATTTTAATAATAATTACATCTCATAAGATTTTTTTGTTCCTCAGATAAATATTTTTTTTGTACATTTAATACTATTTTTATGCTAATATTTCTTTAAAAACCAAATTTTCATATTGTAACTGCTTGGTTGCGAATAGACTTTTTTGTTTTTACAAAAATTTTACATTTTTTTTGTTGATTAGGTAATTATCGATAGAAAAATTTTAATATATTCATAAATTTTAAGACATAAGATTTCTTGCGACTAATAAGAAGATTTTACATTTTACGAAATCTAAAACTTCTATTAGAAATGCGCTATTATCATTTTTTTTACCCCAAAATACCTTTAAAATAGATTTATCGATTTTTTCTTTTTTTCTTAAAGGCATAGATATGTCTTATTGTAATAAATTAATGACCCACTTTAATTTCTTTTGTTTAAGATTTTGTAACAATCCCACAGGTTCAATGTAAATCTCTTAATATTGTGCACAAAAATGCTGCGATTACTAAATTTTTATAATTGTCGTCTATTTATACCATTTCGACCACTTAAAGATCTAAAAAAGGACAATCATGACCTTTAAATACAAAATAAAAATCAGTTTGATGTTATATGCTAAGAAATTTTCACAAATATATGCTTACTGCTAGATTAACAAGAATCGGACAAGTTTGGAAGGAAAAAAACAATTGTTGTTTGATAATTTCTCATTATAAATTATCTTAACACATTATCTACATAAAATATTTTCAATCTGATCCGTATTATATTATATTAAATTGATTCTAATATCGAATCAAAAAATAATTAAATAGTTAGAAATGATTGATCTAGTTAATGAATAACAAATAATAATAATAATACGCATCATTAAAAAACATGTTTTTCACCATAGTTGATATGAGTATAAATACTCATATTTGTTTATTAACGGTCAAATAAATAATTTAATAGATAAATCTAAAGCCTTAAAAATTTATTTGAATTTTATGAGATATCACTCTCATTATCTTGATCTCGACATATATAAATTTTAAAATAGTAAATTTTACGGATTCACAAATACCAAATACCAAATTACGAACTTAAAAATGTTTATATGTGTTTTATATCATTTTAAATTTAAAAAAGTACAATATATTGATTTTTTGTTATATTTGGCGCGATTATTGATATAAAGGATATAAAAAGACCTTTAAAACATACAAAAATCAATCATCTTATGCAAATTAAACTATCGCGAAGTTTCTGCAATAATATTTTTTAAAATTTTCATTTGTTAGATATCAAAAAATACAATGTTAAAAATAATAGTTATATAAACAGATTTTTTGTATAAAAATTATTTATACTTATTTTCGGTAAATTACCATAGATTTGTGGTGGAAACTAGGAATGCGACCTGTCCTGAAGTACTATTCTAGGATTGCACGCTGATGGGAGTATCTTCCACTTTCATTTGTTCAGCGATTTTCCAATTTCGCTAACAACATTTTTATTATTGCTATAATAATCATATAAGATAAAAAAATTAAAGGAAATTTAGGTGTTTTGATTTAACAAAAATTTTTAAAATTATTTTTTCTTTTTGTAAAACATTACACATGAATCAAAAGGCAATAGTTGAAGTACAAATTAAAACTTTGTTGTGACCAAATAGACACAACAATATTTGATAAAAATTTTACCTTCATAATAAATATAAATATTATTGTAGTGAAATCTAGGAATGCGACTAAGAGCAAAATAATTTTCACATTTCAATTGACGATTCGAGTAGTACGCGGTTTTCATCTTCGTTTGGGCGAAATTTACTGATCCTATGATATAAAAAACGTTGTTGCAATAAAGCTTATAATTAATTGAGTTGTTGTTTATTGCTTTTATTTATTTCCTCCATTTTAGTGCTATTTTAAACTTAATATTTATAAAAAGTATTTTTCTGAAAAAAATAGTTGTTTCGAATTCTCATTGTAAAATTTTATTTAATTTTTGTGTCTTTGGTGATGATACAACAATAATATTGTTTAATTTTTCGTTATATTTTTTTTTAAAATATATTAGGCTTTTTTATAACAATATACACTATAAACATGTTTTTATTGGACTATTTTTTGCAGGAATATAATGCTTTTTTATACCGGTATTATGTGATAATTTTTTGATAAACAAAATAGTTAAATTCGATTTTTTGTAAATGAAATATGATTTTTAGTTAAAATTTTAGCTTGGACTTTCAATATTTAGATTACTTAAAACTCAATGTACCCATTTGACTTTAAATACTAACTTGAATTCTTGATAAATTTTGAGAAACCTCAAAAAATTGGTCAAAACCAGATTTTAGTTTTGTTCTTTCTTAAACCTTTATAGAACAAATTGATTCTTGCAAGTTTCTATTCGTTATTTATGAAGAAGAATTTTCGAAAGAGATAATATTATGCATGTTTTTTAAAAATCAATATTGTGTTTATTGAATAGGTTTTTCATACTACTACGAATGCATTTATTTTGAATACAACAATATTTTTTATTTTCCAAACAAGCATCATTCTTTATAAATTTTGTTTAAAGATTCAGCTTTTAAATAAGTTATTTGGTCAATATTGATAAAGAATTATATGTTTGAATATAAGTATTTTAATTTTTGTCAAAATGGCATTAATTACATACAATTTATTGATACTTTATTAGATCAATGCCTCAAAGAATGTAGATTTCTTAAAAAAAATATACTTCGTATTTATTTAAAAAATATTTAAAAACTTAATTTTCGGGAATATCTAAATCTATTTGATTTTTTTGCAATTTTAAAATATTGCTGCAATGAAATATCATAGCTTTGTTTTTACTGTGCTATAGTTTCATATAAACGGATATTTAAATAATAATTATATTTTTACAAAATGGAAAAAAAAAATTCTATAATTTATTGCCTAATTTTCATAACTTATGCACAAAGATACACGGTTGTAGAAATTTTTTTCTTCCATGACACCAGAACGTTCTCTCCAAATTAATAGTTACAGTTTTTACATGTATTAAATATTCTTTGATTTATTAGTTTATTTCGCTCTTCTAACATACAAAAATGCGAGCAATAATTAATCAAGATTATTATTTTTATTGAATTTGTAAGAATTATGATTTCTTTGTGGTTTGTAAGAATAATGTGCGTTCTTGTATTTTTTATGCCAAAGCATTTTATTATCTTTCAAACATCAAAAGTCAATATAGCAAGTCTAAAAAATTGTTTTAAAACAAAAAAAAACAATTAAAATACTGGAACGACTCTAAAAGTTTAGCAAGGTTCTGGATAAACGTATACTATCATAAAAAGCGAAAAAAGGAATCAGATTTTATCAAGTATTTAACTCTGTACAGGTGATCAGCTGATTATATAACAACATATGTGTTATAGAAAATTAATTATTAATTGTGAAAACGACTGCAAGTATGCGAATTATATAATTAAAACATTATAATATCTTTTATTTTAGGTTATAGCTAAAATTAAAACACCTAAAACAATTTTCTTTCCCTTTCATCAGAATATTGCACAGGTTTAAATTAAAATACTCTTTAAATACCTACAATCATTTTTTTTATGGTAGTGGAAATTTTATGTTTTGTAAAAAAGCATATTTTTTTATATATTTCTTTAAAACATTTTTTTAAAGTTTTTATTACTAGAACTTGTTCATTTTATTGCTTAAAATCGACCTTTACTACCCTTATAAGTTTGATAGTCTTAAAAGACAAAAAATGCAGAATTTGTTTATAATAATGCACTTTTGATTCTTTATACCGTGAGTACAATGACAGATATTTTTAAATGATATATTAGGTTCTAAGAACCAAGAAAAAGATTGAAACATTTAACTTATATGTATTTTTTTCCTTAGGACTCAAATATTTTATTTTTAATTTCTAAAAACAGAAATAAAGTCTTCATGATTATAGTCTTGATTAAAATTTTTTTATTTATGGATCGTTTTTGTAAATTACATTACAAAAAATATCAAAAAATTTTTTAACTTGATAAAATCTTATTGTTGTATGAATTTTTAATATATTTTATCTATAACTTTTTTTATATCAAATGTTTTTAATTACTTATTAAGCGATGTAATTAGTCCCATTATCTGTGTTTTTACTATATTTTATGTTTATAAAAAAAACAAGAAAAATTATAAACATATTATAGGAAGTTGCGTGACATTTCCCGAAAAATCATCAAAAAGTTATAATGATATATGCAAATTGCTTCTGTTAAATGTCAACAAATTGACGTAGAAGCGTATTTTCTATATCGTTCACTTTGCTAATGCATTATATTCTTTTACATGGTGGTTATTTCTCGGTTAGCTATTCTTGGTGTATATATAATATCTGATACATTTAGTATTATGATTAATTTATTCCTTCAAGCACCACTTGTAACCTTTGCAAGTGTAATGTAATCAATTCTAAAACAAGGCTGCTGCATACAATATACAGCAATGTTTTTTAGAGTTATTAAATTGTTTAATTTTAAGATATTGATTTAAAGCTATAAAGTTCACAAAAGACTAATTTTAATACCTTATAGTGATGAAAATTATAAATCACATATTTTTTTGTTAAACAATCAATAAATATAAAAATTTTAAAAATTGTTAATTTATAACACATAATTATCGAGTATATTTTTACTCTTTAATACCTCTTGTAAAAATCCAAAAACTTGCAATGATTAATCGAATAAATTTTTAAATGTTT
Organism: Edhazardia aedis USNM 41457; assembly: GCA_000230595.3. NCBI lineage: Eukaryota > Fungi > Microsporidia > Culicosporidae > Edhazardia > Edhazardia aedis. Next base: position 98,636 of record AFBI03000111.1, on the reverse strand, counting down.
AATTTTTTATGATTTAATTAGCTAATATGTAAAACATATCGATGACTATAGAAAAAATCAATCAAAGACCAAAAGATTGTTTTTTTATCGCTGATTGTTTGATATATCCGTGATTCTAATCGCAAAAACTAAAAATGTGACCGTAGTTTGAATCTAATATATTATAAATCTAGTTCAGAATATAGATAACTATGTTGGCAAGCGTTGTATAATATGCAATATTTATAAATTAGTAAACTAGCATATATTATAGTGAAAAGATTAAAATCTGTATTTCTTTGGTTTTGGAAAGACATAGAAAAAGTTTAAAACTGTACAAAATCATTGAATTTTAAAACAAAGACATATATTTTTTTTATTTCAACTGGTCTAATTGAAATCTTAATATAAAATACAGGTATAAAAAATGTTTTTAAAAAATTGTGTAAATATTTTTGTTAGAAATTAATTGGTTGATAAAACTTTAAATATAGGCATGAAAAGTATGTCAAACATAAAGGATAAAAATAAAATAATTGTCAAATGACCAAGCAATTATTTCCATGGGAAAGATCAGAATTTTTTGTAAAATTATACTAGGCATTAAAATATCACGCAAATAGCAAAGGGTGAAAAAACTGATTTATCAAATAAAATCATACATGAAAACATATGAATTTAGTATTTAATATTTGAGATGATATAAATATATGTAATAACGTACAAATTTCCATCAAATGTTCACAAAAATCTAATATGTAAAATGTAAATTTTATTAAGAGACAATTTTGATTCTTGTTTTCAAAATGCGTAAATTTTGTTTTGTATTTTTTTATATAGATATAAATGATTACTGTCTTTAAAAGCCTTTTAAAAATGTTTTACATTTCATATAATGTAGCGAAATGGATATTTCAAATATTAAAATATTATATAATTTGACAAAATAAATTATAAATATATTTTCTAACAAATTTTTTTCAAATGAAAAAAACATATATTTTTCTGCAAACAAAACTTTCTGCTGTTACCCACCTTAGAAAACTTTCTAGAAATTGGAATATTGGTATACTTTTTTGGACTGCTATGCCGAATAGTATATTTTAGTATAGACAACAACTATAGTGTATCCTACGATTCGACCTGTATTATAAAATGTTATATTCCTTTGAAAAAGCTCTAACGTTCATTAGTTTTATTTAAAATATCATCCGTGGGGTTAAAGTAAAAAAACATTGAAATATAGTTTATATAATAAATGTTTTAACACATAATCCAAATTACTAATAATTTCTTCAAATAATTTCACTACATAAATTTAGCGAATAAACCTTGCCAAGGAAAATTTGAAATAGAAAATTGGTGGAAATGGTAAAAACTTATAAAGTTTTTATTTTCAAGATTTTGTGCGCGTTGTATTTACTCAGTATATTGTCATACTCAAAAAAAACTCTAAAATATTTTTGTTCTAGCATTAAATGTTGTTATAAGAAAAATACAAAATTTTTTTATTATTCTATTTAATAATGTAAGCTCTTTATTATTTATTATATTACATAAATTAAACTTTTTTTTACAATTGGCATTTTTTGAATTACCGAAGGATTATTCTATTTTCGGAACAAATGAAATTGATAAAAATAGCAAATTCGTATCCAATTAGAGATTGTAATACAAAATCCTGTATTCACCAAATTCTAATTATCATATTTTCCAAAATAAAAGAAGAATTTTTTGCCATTTTTTTTATATTATGAAGTACCAAATTGCGCTATACGAAATTATATGCCGTATTAATTTGACAATATGGTTTTTCTAATTTTCAAATTCGATTTCAACAATTATTTTAGACTGAAACTATTAATTTATTGAATTACTTTTATTACCTGATCTGCAAAAAATCGAATATGTTTGATTACTACTTGATTTTTCGAAATAACTAATAATCAGTTTTTAATATCAAAAATTAAAATTCAAACACTTTTGATGTTGTATCAATGTTGCTTGAAATAAAGCTGCTTTCATTAAAGTATTCATAATTACAATAAACAAATATCTGATAGTTTCAATAATACTCACATACAATCCTATTCCAAACACTGTCTTTATTTTTCATTTTCGGGACTATATACAACAAAATCTATATCGATAATAATAATTTATATTAAATAAGTCTGGTTATTTTTAATTGTATTCAGAATTTTTAAAAAAGTTGTACAATACAGAAACTTTATACTGATTTACAAACTCTAAGCTATTTTTAAAAAAAGTATGAAAAACCGACAATTTCTCAATTATGTTTCAATTGAACTATTGATAAATACTCGGTATCAACAAAATGTTTTTATATATTTGTTAAAGTTTTCACTTTTTGAAACAATTTAACATTGGTGAATTTTCGTACACTATAATTAAGGATAATAAGATTTAAGTGTAAAAAATAATATTTTACAAATAAGATTCCAAATAAAATCTAAAAAAGAATATAATTCAAATGAAACGGTTATATTTCCGAACAATTTTTTGTTTGTCTTACAGTTATCAACAGTAAAGTAATCAGTTGCATTCACATTTTCTTCATAGTAAAAACAAAAAATATAAAACGTTAAATAAATAATTAAATTATAATATTATTGCGTTAAATATAAACAAAACAAACTAACCTATTTGATTCTATTAAGAAATGTTACTATAAAATGATAACTAAAATAAATTCATAAACACATTCGCTAAAAAATTGATGTAATTATAAAATTATATCATGTTCGTATTTTTTAGCATACTTATACTCATTCGACAGTCAAAATATATGAGATGACTCTCATTTAAAATATCTCAATTAATAATGTTTAAAGTTATTTGAATTTTGGTAAAAATTATATTACACCTATAAATTTATTATCTTTCTAATCGCTAAATTTTTTTAGTACCATTATAAAGGGCTTTTGCTTACATGCATAAAAATTGAATTATTATTTTTTATGATAATCATAAATAGTATAAAAAATAAAATAAAATTATAAAGTGTATTCTTTGAAATTAAATTATGCAGTTAATTTTTAAAAGCGAATAAAGTTAGTGGTTTTTTTAGTCGCAATAATTATATCTTATGGCTAGATAAATAAATAGATATTAATCTTAAAAACATTATCAGAAATTTGATCTGTATTAACAATATTAAATTTGATAGTTGATAAAAAGAAATTATCGCAGTTAAAGTTCACATTTTATTTGTGCAAATACAATAAAATTTTTTAGTAGGCAAAAAAAACAGTAAATTTTTTTTATCTTTAATTTAAAGCGCTTTAAACAATATTTAAATTATTTATAGTCATCAATGTACAATATAAACGTAAAAATTTGTATTACAAAAAATTTTTATTTAACAAAGTTTTTGGATAAACTATTCAATCTTATTATCTATATTTCTTTTAATCAAAAACATTTTATTGGTTTGGTTGGATGATTTCAGTCATATTTGCGGTGTTCCCTGCTAATCACATCCTAATATATATACTAGTACGAAGATATATTTTCTCGATAATCGTTTATTTAGTAAAGCTAAAATCATTTTTATGATCGAAATTCACAAATCATATTTGAACAATTTGAAAATTTTTAAATTTCATTGTTGTAGATTTTTAATGACTTATACACTAATTTGCTGTTGTTTTGATCAATTATAATCAAAAAAATTATCAAATATAAAAACAAATAAAAAACTTTGATTTAAAATATTTTAGATAAAAGAACAAAAATCAAGGTTATCGAGCATAAAGAAAAGGTATTTGAAATAGTAAGAATTTAATTTGGGTATATTCAATTAAAAATGATTTGCTATTTGACTTTATAAGAAAAAAAATTCATGACTTATATATGCAAGTTTAATATCGTAGGTTTGTGCGCTAATATCATATTCAATATGGATATTAAATTTTAAACCTTCTAAGGTTATCTATGGTCAAATAGTCTTGGTTTTATAAATAAAAGAGTACTGATTTTACAGATCAATCACTGATAATCCACACTATTTAAGATACCAGGAGATCGAGAATGCTGGGTGTGATTATTTTTCTTGAAATAACCATCGTAGAGCATTCATTCTTTAATTTATATGTACTAGACTATTAAACAAGCTGTGTCAAGCTTTTTTTTGTATATAGATTTAAGTTTTTAGATTTCTGTACTCTTTTTTGTTAAATAAAAGTACCAAGTGAGAGAAAAAATAAAACATTAATTATAATTAAATTTGTCAAAAAAACTATTTACTTACAACATATTTTAGGATGAATCATCTCTCGATCTTTCATTACGCATCAATAAAAAAATTTTTTTACGTCATTTTTTTTTTAAGCTTATATTTTATAGTGTTGATAAATACGGCACATATTATCTATGTTCTAAAAGAATTATGAAGTAGAGAATTTTGTAAAAATTTCGAAAAAAATTTATCTATTGGCATTTTTGCCTTTTTAAATATTATTTAGATGTAATTTTTAAATATTAGCTGAGAGTTTTTATACATCAAATTTATATAGCTGTTATATTTTGAATTTTAAGTTAGCACTGGTTTCTTCTATTATAAGGTTCATTTACTTATGAATATATTTTATATTTACATAAATAATTATTTAAAAAAATTAAAGTGAATTAGAATGTGGATAAATAATATATTTGAATTCTTTGATTTTATACATTTTGATTACTTTAAAGTAAAGAATTGTCTTTTTATAGATTAAACAGCTAAATGTTTATTTTTTATGACACTTTTAAACCAAAAAAATTCAATCAACAAATTTTTATATTTATTTATATATATTTTAAATTTACTTAATTGATCAAAACAAATTTATCGAAGACTTTTTTAATCGGCTAAAACTGTATTTGTTTTTATTTTTCTAAATTTTACATCGCAAAATTACTATTTTTAATTAGTTGAGTATATATGATGCTTTAAAGATTGTAGCAAAAATTATAAGAAATTTAAAAGCAATTTTTATGGTGAGAAATGAAAATCTTAATTTATAATCTCAAGTTCTACCTGCTTGTCAAACTAAAACATTCAATTAGAAAAATTCATATGCGAGATTTGTTGTCACAAATGCTTTGATTTTAATAAAAATACTACTGTATGATACACATTAGCCTATTCAATCAAATTTATTTTGGGGAAATTTTTATTATTACATATTCAAAAAAAGAACATTTTATTTCAAAAATTATACATGTTATAAACTATTTGAAAACGATTTATTTTTTTTGCTAATAAATAAGTAGAAATATATACATATATTGTATAAATGATGCTTAAAAAACATGTATATGTGTTATTTATATAAAAAATGTTAAATGTATATAACTAATATTGGATTATAAAAATTTCACAATTTTCTTTTTATTGATAAGAAGACATAAAAAATAATAAAAGGTTTTAAATTTAGATAATATTATAATCTTATTTTAAAAATATATATTAATATTCAAATCTCCAACTAAAATCTTTTAAAATGATATTTCTGTATGCCTAAGAGTTTTTTAAATACATTAAAAGTTTTTATATGCATTTTCATTACACACATAAAATAATAACAATTTTAAATAATGCAATTGTGTAAAATGATTTGAAGAAATTGACAAAAAAAATATATTTCAAATAATAAAATAATAAAAGGCAACAAAAATGTACAAAATATAGGTGATATCTTTTAAATCTTCAAATTTCATTTTTTTTAGAATTAATGGTATTTCTGCTGACATTATCTGTTTTTTATGCACTAAAGTTTCGTTTCTTAAGAACTTATTGTCCAAACTAAGGAACTTATAGACATTCAAATAATATGACTTGATATATATTAAATATAAAACATTTATTTGCTAGGAAACATGTCTAATTTCGCATATTGCCTTTTATCAAACATTTTTAATTTTTTTATTTATATGTAAGCCAAAAAGACAATATATAGAATTTTTCAAAACTTAAATACTAATTTCAAACAAGAATTTATGTGCATTATAATTGTAGTCATAATAAAATCATGTAAAAAATGGAAAAAATTGCAAATATTGTGTGTTTTATTTATTTATTTATAAAAGATAGTCAATTAAGATTACCAAAAAAGAAAAAATTAACTGGTAATTGATCAATTTGTTTGAATAATTTGATAAATTCATTTTTAAAGGCGAACCTTAAAATGTAAGAAATCACAATAAGATGATTTATAAAAAAAGACGGTACCAAAAAAGGTGTTATTTTATCTATTTCAAAAATTTTGTATTAATTTCAAAACTTCATTATAATGAATATTATGTTTTCAAAAAGTGTAAATAAATTTTCAAAGATATTTATTAAACTGTAACACATTTATCATTAGGAAATTTTACGTTAATAATGTTCTGCTTTTTTTCAGAAAATTTTTTACAAGTATTATGCAATATCACTTATCTACACAAACCATAAATAACTATGACTTTTTTTATCTAGATTGTTTTCTAAAAATAGAATTTGTCTTATTATATTTCGTGTTAAGGATAATTAAATATTATAAACAGATAAAATAGAAGTTTTTTTGCCTTTTGTATAATTCATTTTAGGCTTTTTTTCGTAATTTTTTGTTTAGAGAGCAGCTTAAGATTATTCGTTATGTTATGATAAATATATATACTTCTAAAAACTATTTTTATAAATTTTTACACCTTTGTATCAAGTTGAAAACCAAGATTTTTTCAATAAATTTTTTAAATTTACTGATATATATTTAATAGAATTTTGCAAATAAAGCTCAACTATATCTGTTCTGAAATGTATTTGTTTATACAAGAAGGATAGTATATTTTTAAACGCAACCTGAACACCATTTTTTAAAGAATCAGAAAAGAATGATGCACACAAATACAGTTGAATAAAAAATCTTTTTGACAAGAGATCAAGATTTTGATTGTAGTTGGGTCATAACAAAAAATCTAAAATAGAAACAGCTAAAAAAAAATTTTCAGAAAAATCATTGATATTGATACTACTTTATTTTCTTTATGCTTCTTTGCATACTAAGTATATAACTATTGTTGTATTCGGCCTTGTTTATCAATTTTTAATATTTTTTTCTTAGAAATAAATTTTTTGTCATTTGCAGTATCTTAATTGTCAATTGCACTAAAAATTACATAAAAAAATCTTTCAAAATCGAGGAATATTTTAAGATATTTTTATTGTTATATATTTTGATCTGTAAATTAACCAGCAATTATCAATTTTAAAAAAATACAAACATTTAGAATATGATAAAAACGATTTTCTGGCATAGATATACAATTTATAAAAGTTCTAGCCGCATATTTTTATATATCTGTGACCAGATTGATTAAATTTGAATTATTATTCCCTTTATACCACAATAGAATATTGAAATTTTATATAATGTGAGATAAGGAATAATATTACAATACCCAAATATTATAATCAAGATCTTAAATGCATTTTTATTTGTTTGAAATCTCTGCCTAATTTAATCGTCTTAAATAAATATTATTAACCTCACAAATTATAGATACAATGATAAACAGCAAGAAATATTGAAAAAAAGAAGATAAACTAAACATCTATGAGGTAATTAATAAAAAAAGAACTGATTGAGTGTTTGAAAATTCATGTGAAAAAAAAAAATTTATGTTGTGATTAGTGATATTAAAATCAATTCAAATAAGCGCTTAGATTCACTATAGATTTTTTTTTCAAAAGAAATATAGGTTTTTGATGCATGTCAATCTGTCGGTTTTAGTACCTTTATGATTTTATGTTTTTTTCGTTTTTCTAATCTATATTTGACATTTTTTATCACTTTTGATTCGGTTATCAAGTTTGTTATAATTGTTGAAGCTGAAACACAACAAGGTTTCAAATTTTTGTGTTTGTATTTTTTTTTCAGTAGAATAATAAAAAAGTTGTTTTTCTTTTTTGTTGCCTGGCTTTTTATCCCCACCTTTATTTCCTTTTGTCATATATTAGTACCAGGTTTACATTTGAAATAAGATAGTAATCGCAAAAACCTTAGCGAATAATAGGAAAAATGACAATTAAGAGTTACATAAAGTTTAGAAATTAAAACCATACTTATAATGTTTTTAAATACGATTCTCACAACGATAATGTTCTAACATTATTTTTTTAATAGTATGTTTCTGTATAACTAAAGAGAATTTACATGTATTAATTCACTACTATTTGGATTTTATTTAGTTGGATGATCGAGAATGACCTTTTGGTTGTCCCGAGTTTTTGAATCCATTTGGATATGAGAAAATGAATAAGATATTTGATAATGCTATTTTGTTTTTAATAGCTTTATAGGGCTTTTTTATAACCAATTTGATTAATCAGCTATTGAAAAATCAACCTTTTTTTGATATTTAAAGTTATCAATACTATTCGTTTTTCGCATCAAATACATCATTTTTATGATATCTAAAACTATCAAATATTAAAAACAACAATAATCATGCACACAAATAAAAATATTGCCTTATATAATCAATTAAAAGAATTTTGAAATCTTTTTTTAGCCGTCTTTACATATTTTATAATTAAATACATTTATATATTGTGATAAAGCCTCATATCGCATTTTGTTTTAATTGTACTATAAAAGGTATTTTGTGGTACTCGGATCTATTTTTGTAAATAAAAATAAGGATCATTTTCGTTTTTAATTTTTTATTTAAGATTAATTCGTAAATCAAAACATCGTGATTTTCGAAAAAAAATTCATATTTGAAAAAAATGAAAAGAAAAGAAAATTCCCAAATAGCGCAAAGTAAATGATTAATAAAAGATATGGCGAGAAAAAAGGTACAAACTCTCACAGAGCCGAAAACCACTTAATAAATACAAATGGTTGGATGATCTGGGACGACCATTTGGTCGACCAGACTTTTCGCTGTTTTTTTAATTGTTTAAAGATAAAGACATGGTTTGAACTCGTTTTATTTATTTATATGATTTTATTTAAGCCTTTTAGTGATCAAATTGAATAAATAATATCAACTTGATCACAACGTCAAAACTATCAATATAAATAGATAAAAATTTTATCCAATAATCTCAAAGTTATAAAGTGCCAAAAACATCAAACTAATCGCGCAAATAGAATAATTTTATTAAAATACCCAATAAGATCAAACTTTATTTTTATTGTGATCCAAATATGCAACTTCAATAACTTTTCAAATTTTTATAAATTTATATTTTTCTCATTCCCGGCAATAAACACATGAAACTCAGAAAAATTTCATATTTAATTTTAAAAAATTTTTTTATTTAACTGAGCATAAAAAAAACGGTTTGCATGTTGTATTCTTTCTGCTCTATTGAAATACGTATTTCCTATTCTGCTTTGTTTGTCCCAGTTTTTCCATGTGTTCTGAACCAATATTTATAAAGATCCCATTGAAAAATATGAAAAGAAACAGTAAAAGAAGTGGATATGGAGGTAATAATATAAAACACACCAAATATTTCTTTTGTGTGTTGTTATTATATTTTTTTTTCCAAGCCTAAACTATTTTTCTTTCGTCGTTTATTGTCGTAATAAATTGTATTCACCTTCAGTAAGGTCATCACTTTATTTTAATCAAAAAGTAGTAATAAAATAAAATTTTAAGGTTTCAAATTTTAAAATTTTTTATACCTAAAAATAGTTTTTACAGTAATTTCAATTTTTATATTGGTTTAACTGTTGTATAATTGTTTAATTAATTTGTTAAACAAAAAGATGTACGCATTTTTAATCTTGATTGTAAAACCCAAACTATTAATTTTAAATGCTTGAAAAGAAGTTTTATAAAGTTTATAAGATGTTATTTTAAAATTAAAAGATTAAACAAGCTTAAGTTGCTTCCGAATATATAATACACATGTTTTTTCCGAATAAGATGATTGAAATCTAATATTCAATCTTTAGAGCATTTAAAAAATCATATATTGTTTTTAAATATATTTTAAATTATTTTGCTTCGTTAATATAATATAAAAAATTATTTTACAACACAAATATCTTTATTAAAAAAATCGTTGATTTGAAAATTTTGTCTTACACCATTTTTCTATAAATTTTGGCATCATATAGGATACACTTCAATTAAAACAATTAAATTGATTATTAAAAAGTATAAGAAGTTTGTTTGATGTTTTTGAAATTAAAAAAATAAAAAAATTGGATTACTAGATCAAATAGTCATTTTTTTTGAATATTGATGGAATCTAAAAAATAATATTTAAAACTTTTAAAAGGTTAATATCCGAAATAATTAATTCTATTTTTATTTTGAACATTCATGTGATTTCATTAAACACTAAATAGAATTTCCATGAAACTTTCTGTTAAAAATTTAAGGTATCTTCGTATGCTTTCATTTGCGCGAAATCTATGCTAACAAAAATGAACACAGTTTGATTATGATTTTTTTTAAAAAAAAATTGAAATGAAAGAAAAATTTTTAGATGCTATTTTATGACTAAAATTTTATAAGGCACTTTTAAACAAAAAGTGTTTTTCTGGTGAATTTAATTTCTTGCCAATTTTTTTTTAAAAAAATTCTATTAGCGTGAAAATTTCAAAATATTGAATGTAAAAAGGGTTTTTTTGCATTATTGAATGTAAACCAATAAATTAAAGTATTAATTTCACTGTTAATTGAGCTTAAAACACTCTAAACTGAACTTGAAAAAAAATTTTTATTAAATAAATTTAAAAATTGTCATATAAAGTCACTTTATATAATTGATTGTTAATTTATCGCTTAAAAAACTTTAATACGAGATTTATTAGTTGGAAAAGTGAAGGCTTTAAAGCTTTAAAATAAAAAATAAATATTATAGAATTAGATTTTAAAGGATTAAATCGATATCTGATAGATTTAATATTTACGATCAAATGTGCACCAAAATTTTCTTTAAAAGAAAAAACATCTGGTTTAAAACTTTTAATTTGAAGCATAAATCAAAATAATGTTTGAATGATAAATCATTAAAAATTGTTAAAAAGATAAAACAATGCATTTTGAAATAGACAAAGATTAGAATTGTTTATATTTCATTTTATTTACAGATATTTAACATATGAACAAGAAACATAATAAACACAACGGAACAATAAGAACATGATTAGCACTGCTTTTATCTGTCAAAGATGAGGCAGGTCTTGCAGTTCCCATTGGATTGGCATCACCCGGTTTGAATCCAGCGAAACACTCATCATAGTTAACAAATTCATAACCCTTTTTGCGGCCTAATCTTACAATATCTTCTAGCAAAGGAAATGTTTTTTCCATTTCTTCGTGCAACAAGAAAATAAAACTCTCATATTGAGGTGAGGAAGTTTCTAAAATTTTTTCGAGTTGGCTCACAGCTTCATCTGCATCTTCAGCATCGTGATAAAAGCAGTATGTGTAACCTGTTTGAATGATTTTCTTGTCTTGTAATGCATTGAAAACATCTTCATTTATTTGTGCATCTGGTGTCGGTGCTCTTGCAAATCGGATTTTTTCATTACATTCTTTGTTGATAACCTTGATTTGGCCCTCTAAATCTTCCTTGATTGCATCCTCGTCCATTTCGGTATAATCTCTCTTTGGATTTACCCTTAGACCAACTGTATGTCCATCCTCGACAGCTCTGCGCATCAAACTAGCTATATTACCACGAACAATGTTTTGTGTGGTAAAGTGGAAAGTTGCTTTCACTCCAAGTTCGTCTAATTGATCAAGCACATATTCTGTATGTCCTGTTGGCCCGTCATCAAATGTGATGGCAATCACACCGTTATCAACACATTTATCTGGAAGACTTGCTTTCAAGATTGCACATAATGTTAGGAATATAAAATTCATGCTTAAGCTTTCTTTCCGACCATTTAAATATTCATAGAGTTCTAGAATAAATTTACTATATTTAGATTGATTTATCTAGAATTTTTTAATTCCAATAGACCAAAGATCTAAATGATTTTTTTCTTCAGCATTTTTTTTCAAATCCTTTATTTAATTCTTGATTATATGTTTATTGTTTTTTTTCATTTTTTTGCTTTTAATAAACGAATATATAGTAAAATTTTAGTAAAAAAAAATTTACGCTATTGAAAAAAATATAAGCTCTAGCAAAAAGAAAAAAAATCAAACTACAAATCGCAGTTTTTTATATGGGGTTTAAATTACGCAGCATTATAAAACCTGAAAAATAAAATAGGAAAATTTGTTATATTATTGAGTATGAAAAAATATGTTCTTAGATAGTTTTTATAATGTATTTGTACCTATAACGAGAATATTTCGAAAAAAAAGATACAAATTTTATAATTTTGGTTTCTTTAAAGAAATTATAATACCAAATTTTTTTATTATCGTTATTTTACTTACTTTTTCGAAAATATTCTAAAAGAAAAGCAATTTATAGAAAACCTACAAGTTAAACTATTTTCTTTTTAAATAGATTTCTTCACAGGTTTTCAGAAAAATTGCCTTTATATGATATGCTAATAAAAGAATAAGAAAATTATGGAAAAATATTTAAATGTATAAGGTGAAGCTTTTGGTGATTTATGATCATCTATTAGATTTAAGTTTCAGTTTTAATATTATAACCTTTATATGCTAAAAATACGATCAATTTCGCATTACATAAAACCAGATAGTATTTTTTTATTTATATGCAAAACGCAAATATACAAAATTATTTTAATCCAAATATTTATCTCAAATATTTATTTTTATATTAATAAAAGCTAAAAAACAAAAAAAGATGTTAATTAAAAAATTTTTGTGTAAAATTTATTTCGTATAATTAAAGCTAAAAAATTATAAATTATAAAAATTAAAACAAATAAATTTCAATCTCGGCTAGTAACATAAATAAAATAAATATAATACAATTTATTAAAAAAAATTAAATTTTAAATTTTCGTATTTGTGTTATAATAATTCTTTTATACAACCTTTTATCACATTTGATTCATATAATTTTTTCATATTAATAATAAACCAGTTTGTAAGAATAACATTGAAGTCTTATTCAATAAATATTGAAAAAATATAAAATTAAATAAATAATTTTTAGGTAAATGTTGTATAAAAAAGAAAAAAAAATTATCATCTAAGAATCAAACTTTTTGTTATATTTCAAAAAAAAACAAATATGTGATATATTTTTTTATACCATACAATTTAATATATAAATATAAAATAATTTTCGATTCTATGGCTAAAGTTTTATCAATATATATTTTTGTGTTAATTTTTTATCTATGTATCAATAATTACAATTTAAATATTTCGATACTTAATCTAGTTCAACAACACAATCAAATTTTATTTTCTGCATTTATTACATTGCTGATTTTTTTTGCTTTATAGTTGTTTTATGTTATATTAGTATCAAGAAACTTTTACTAAATAAACAAACCTATCATTCGATTTTTTTTTAAAAAATAGTTTTGATTATTGCTTTCTTGGAAAGTATAATTACTAGTTTAAATATTTGAACATTTCAATTTTAAATTTGTATTATCTTTTCGCATTAAAGACATTTAAATTGGTTTTTATATTATAGAATAAAAACAAAATCTAAAAATACATGACTTAGACGATAAAATAGTTCTTTTGAAATAATTGTGTTTATGATATACAAAATTGCTAAAAGGCTTATTCTTTGCAAAATTTAAGAAAAAATTCAAATTATAATAAAAAACACTATAGAATTCTTTTTCTAACTGTTCATTTGTACATTTTTTATTTTTCAGTTCGATCTAAATTGAATTTTTTGTTATTTTTCTATGTTTTTATCTGTTCTGATTTTATTAAGAAATTTTTACGATTTTATTATTCGCAAATTTAGAAATTATTTTAGAAATTTTACGCCTTATAAAAGTTTCACAATTGTAATTATATATTAATTATATAAAACAAATCATTTATCGGTTGCTAAATAGTTTCAATCAAAGGCAGATTTTATAAGAACAAAAAAAAAATTAAAATAAGCTTTAATTCTAATTCAAAAAAAAATTTTGTAATCTTAAAAATGGTAATAAGTTCTGTTTATTACGAGAAGTTTAGTGATATGTATATATCAAATTATTTAAAAAGTATGGTTATTATTATAAAAACGTAAAAAAACTATAAAACATGCCTGAAATTCATAAAAAGAAAATAATATTACACGAAAATTTTTAGAAAACAAAAAATTATTTCGTCACAAATTCAAAAAGCGAGATTTTTGAATTTGTATATAATGTACCCAGAAAATACTTAAAGTTGTTATCTGATAAAGGCTGAAATAAGCAATTTGATTCTGCTAGTATCATTTCATAAAAAATTTAATTTTTTTTACATAGCATGTTCAACGATTAAATTTGTATATAAAAACCACATTAAGTTATTAAAAAATTAGTTGTTTGTCTTATTAGTATTGAATATAAAAAAAATATTCTCCTTAAAATATGAATTTTATATTTAAATATAATAATAATTTAGTTTTTGTAAAAAAAAAATAAATTATTATTATTATTTTTTAAATTATAATTAGTGGTTTTTTAGAGATGAAAAAAACTTCAAAAATCTTTTAAAATATTAAAAAATAAGCAAAGAAAAATATACAATAATAATAACTTTTTGTGTATAATAAATGGTAGAAATAATAGCTTAGATAAAAAGATAGTTGTAACAGCAATATTAGTAATAGTAAAAAATAGAATCAATATCTAAATAAACGTGCCATCTAAAGAAAAAAAATATTTTAGACTTTTTATTTTCATTTAAAAACAGTTCCTTCTTAAAGGACACTAAAAAAAACCAAACCAATAAGTAAAAATTCTTTGTCTAGATAAAATTTTTTTTTCGAAATTGTGTTGCTTTATAACATAAAAAAACTTTTGAAATTTTTAAAGATGGTTTGACCGACATAATATCAGGTATATGTATCTAATGTTTTTTCAAATGTTTTATAAACAGATGAATATTAGTAACATTATTTTCACTCTACAACTAAAAAAAAATTTTTTTGCTCTTTTTACAAGTCTTCAGAATGATATTGAAGCAAAGTTATTGATTACTTTCATTTTTTTTTATAGAATATGATTATAATTGACAAAACAATCTTAAAAAATATATATAGAATTAAAGAGAATCAGTCAAAAGTGTTTTTGATGATATTTTCACATTATATAAATTGTAATAAAATTGTAATCATAGTAATACAACATAAACAAAATTACATTCAAAAATATTTTCTTTAAGTCAGCACTATTCATATGCATTATTTTAGTTTATACTTTAAAAACAATCATTTAAATTTATTTTTTTATAAAAAAATAATTAAATTCTTAAAAAGTTAGTGATTTTTATATAATCTTAATCTACAAACTTTAGAACTCTATTTTTTTTTGCATATAGTTATACACTTTTTTCTACTTTTTATTGTAATATTTGATTTTTAATAAAGCTTATGAAAATTTCACCGGAATACTATTTGACTATTTATAAATTCTTTTTCATATTTTCTCAACATTGAGTATTTTACAAGAGTATTTCTATCAAAAATCATTGGATGGAAAAATACCAAACGTTTTTAAAACTACTCATATATCCGTTTTTTTATTACAGTTTTTTTTCTATTAAACAAAAAAAATATTAAAATTTACTTCCTTCCAAAAATTAAAATCCAAAAATAGTTTTAAAAATTTTGTTTTATACATGTCTTATCATATGTGCTTAAAAACATCAATTGTATGTTTTTTTAATATATAAAACTTTTTTTTACGTTATTGTTGTTTAATTACGACCTTTATAACATATTCTGTGTTTTTTTGTTTTTTTTTCTCATTCACTTAAGAGTGAAGCGCTCATGTGTCAGACTTGCATATAAAATACTATACTCGTTTGAACTGCAAATATTTTTTGCATGTATAATTATAAAACAATCTGATTCCATTCTAAAAATATATTATTGTATAGCATTAATTTGTTCATTGCATGTTCATACGTTGATTTGTAGTGCAAGTTTTGTTTTTACAAATTTTACAACAAATTTGTCTTTTTGATAAGTTGTTTACTATTAACTACTTACTTCAAACACAAAATGGTTAAAAATTACAATACGAAATAAAAGGCAACTTATAAGATGGATTATATTAAACCTTTTTTTCTTATAAGGGTAAAATGCAACGCACTTTTAAAATTTGGTTAAAATGTTTACATTCCTATGGTTAAAGGTTATAATATTTCATTAATGTATCAACTTTTTTCGCTCTATGTATGAATAGAATTTTAATTATAAAATTTTGTTTCTCGTTTTTTTCTTTCCTTAATCATTTTTTAATCTTTTTTTAGGCTTTAAAAAAATACAAAACTTATCATTTTCGTCTATCAAAAAGCTGTGAATCAATAATCATAAAAAAATAATAAATTTTACTACAAATAGCCAAAACTTCACAGTAAAGGTTGAATAGAGCATATCAGCAGGCGAAAGGAACTGCAGAAGTGTTTTTCATTCGAGGAAAAATCATTTATCTATACAAATTTTATTTATACCTTTCTTATCACCTTTGTAGCACTTGCGTAATGTGTAAGTGACCTTTATGTACAATCAATGTTATCAAGATAAGATAATCACAGTTTTTTATGAACTTCTTAAAGAGCTGTCAACGTGTCTTTAACACAACAGCGGTACTGCACCAAAAAAAATAACAAATTCCAAAAAAAAATTTTTATAAATTTTATTAGATAAAATATCTTCGCAAAAAATCAATTCAAGCAATTTAAATTTTCCATAAAAAAAACAATATTACATATTCTGAAAGTAGAATGAATATTTTTTAAAAAAATTTGTACTTTGTTGCCAACGATATCAGCGCATTACATGAAAATTAATATAAAAAAGTATAAAACCAATTTATAATGTTAAGTCATATGATAATAGCCTTAAAAGAAACATAAAAACTATTTATGTTTTGAAATCAGAACTCTCTTATGTGTGCTTACATTTACATAGTTAACATAACTATTTTTCGCTTTTGTCTTAATAAAAAAATAATTGATTTTTGTAACAGTAATACTTTTTTTTAATTCGAATTTTACACTTTCCTGTATTGAAAGGTTTAAGTTTTATTTTTTCGTGCTCTTCACAAAGAGATAAATAATGTGTGTTTAAAAAATATTTTTTCAGTTTATAAGTTTGCAGAAACTGTAAGTTTTAATTAATTTTCGATATTTCAATAAAGGAATTATCAAATATATCAAAGACAGTTTATAAATAAAGAATCCGAATTAAAATCTATTTTTTGATTATAATGTACAAAAAAAACAAGATTTAGTGCCGTTTTAGTAGATCAAAGCCACATTAAAGTTTTTTTTATGATATAAAAAAACCATTTTTTATACTTTTTATGTGAAAAATGTTTTCATTTTTTTCATGTCTTACAAATTAAGTGAACTAAAAAAATTTATATTGAAATCAGGTTGTTTTTTTTAAAGTCAAAAACATAATATATTGAACAAACTGATGATTACAAAAAAATTTGCAAATAAAATTGAAAATTCTGGATACAAATAAGCATAATACTTTACGACAAAAAAATTTCAAAATAGATAATAAACACAATAAACATGCAATTGAGCAACAAAATTTAGTTCAAAGACAAGTAAAAATCCCTTGTAATAAAATTCAAGAAAATTACTGTCTAATTATAAAATTCCGAAAATATTCTATATAAATATAAAAACAGTTCGTAATTATTTGAATGTATGTTAATGTTGCATAAGAAACTAATAGTGTTATTTTTTTACTTACGATATTTGGTTTTTTTTGATATTCTGTAAAAAGAGTTTCAACATGTTTTAACATGTTTTTTAATGTCTATCAGTGAATAGAAAAAATTATCAATTATAAAAATGTTTTGTATTAAATATGCTAAGCTGTATAAGCGTTTTCAAAAAATTATTATAATTTAATATTGAAAATCCTTAATATTCTTATAATAATAATCACTATAATAAACAGTCATTTACATATAATTTGTTAGGAAAAAATTCTAATAGTATTCCAATGCTTGAAAACTATTTTGCTAACAAATCCGTTAGCTTCGGACATCGCAAAAAAATATCTTGAAGTTTGGATTAATGGTTTTTATTACAATTGTTAATTTTTGTTAAAGCGTAAGATACGTTTATTACGAAAAATTCTAAAATAAAAAAGATAGGATAAATACCAAAAATCAATCAGTTAATATTTATTAAATTATTTTATCAGTATAATTTCTTATTGCTATCCTAATTCTGTTTAAAACAAATATTCTGTTTTTGATCAAAATCTGAATAATTTCAAATGCGTTTTTTACCTGTTTGGAACAGAAATGTTACTAAGTGCATTATTTTAAATATTTTTAAATGCAATTTAGTAATTTCGCTGGTTTTACTAGCTTTTTCGTCACTAAAAAATTAAGAATTTCGTGTGTAAAACACAAGACATTTCTTTTGTGCATTATTATTAAAAAAAACAGCAAAAAAATGATAAGAACTAAAAATCCACATGTTTATACCTAAAGAAATAAAATTATTCTAAGTTTAAATTGAAAAATAAAGTAGGCTTTACCCTTTATTTCTTCTGAAATGGTTTGTTTTTTTGTCTATACTACACTATAATATATTTTTTTTAACTGAACATTTTGAAAGTCGAATTTTAGCTGTATATTTATAGTTTAACATGTTTTTTTTGTAAAAGTGTTTTTACTTTTTAAAAATTTACAAATATATAAATTATTATTGTGTTACTTATTGCTCTTTTCTTTTCTACGTTCTTTTCAATAAATTTTCAAACCTCAATAGAAGCAACGCGCAAAATTAAGAGGTTTATAGTAAACTACTGATATTGGTGTTTTTCATACTATTTTTTATATAATTGGTGTATATCTAATAATGAAAAAATCGATATTACTAATAATCTCAGAGAATTGAAATAAACTATAAATAAGCAGTCAAACTACGATTATAAAATAAACAAAAAAAACGTAAAAAAATTGAACTAACAATCATTTAGTATAAAGTTATAGTAATGTAAGTATTAAATGTGTTTTTTTTAGACTTGCCTATAAGTTTTTCTATATTTTTTAGATTACACCACTAAAAACAATATATTAAGTATTGAAAAACTGATTCATTGACACTAAATTTTAAAAAGCATATATTGGCTTATAGAAAACTAATTTGTGAATAGTTTTATACACAAACTTATTAATTATTTTTTTCTTTTGTTCGACTCAATGCAAAAAAACATATGGTATTTTAAATCGAATATGAATTGCTAATATTGCGGTTATAGAAGACAAAAAATAAGTTTTTAGATAAATAATTGGTTTTTTCTTACTCGCTATTAATTTATTATGTATCTATTTTTATTTTTCGACCATAAATTCAAATACAAATAACATTTTCAATGACTATTTATTAGATTTAAAACAATAATGTTTTGTGGTATTGAAAATTGTCTTATAATATTGTTTAGACGCAGCATATTTGTGATCTTAAATTTTATTAATAACCAATTTTATTATAATTCATCGATCATATAACTTCAAAATTTCATCATTTAAATAAATAAAAAATTCAATCACATTTAAAAGTTTAATTATGCTTTCAAAGAAAATTTTTATTCAAATTGAAAAATTTATATTATAAAAAAATTTTTTTTTTTAATATGATAGTTGGAAATAGTAATTTCTAACGGAAAAAATGATTGGAATTTTAATTGAACATATTTTATCTTGTTATCTACGAAAATGGTAGAAATAATGTTTCTTGACAATTTCTATATTGATTTGTTGTTTTTGTGATATTTGCTATTTCATCATTTTTGAGATCACTATTAATTAATTGTTATTGATAATTATTACGTAGTTATCAATAATCAAAAAAGATAAATTTTTTTTTGATCTTTTTAATCATAATGTGTTTGTTCACATTCGATCAAAATAAAGTGTAAAAGAAGCTTTGAAAATAATTGAATCGAGAAAAAAGTCTTTAATTTTTTTACCAATTTAGGCACCTGTGAGAAATCGGTAGGACCAAGAAGTCGACCCAGATTATTCAACCATGATAAACAGCATTTTTTCATTTGAAATCTGTTAAATGAAATAGTTTTAAAAACTTATTAACATTAATATTACATAATAAAAAACATTAAAGAATTTACCAGCAATTTTATTGAAAAATATTGTAAAATTACAATCTTTATAACAAAAATGTACAAATTACCGTTTTATTTTTTTATGCAAAAAAAACAAGTTTATTTATAAATAAAAACCCTCGAGTTATACTTTTTTGGTTCTAAAAAGATGACAAATGTATCTATAAACATTTTAAACTATATTAAAATACACAAAACTAGTGTTATATGTTATATTCTTTTTTAATTGTAATTGTTATATATTTTTTTCACGTACAAGTTTTAATTATTCACCTTAAATATTTTAATTAAATAATTTGTCATTATATAGTTACAATATAATTTTTATTTCTAAAAATTTCCATTCGAATCTTTTTTTTATCAAATATGTAGATAATAAAATTAAAAAAATGGGATTTTTATGTCCTTAGATTTTTTTTGAAACAAAAGCAAGACCTTTTTACATATTATTATGTTCTTTTATTAATCAAAATGCGATTTTTGACTAAACACAAAAAATCATATAAAATCTTCCCTTTTTACCATATTTTCTAAGAAGAGCTATTTTGATTTTTTTTTGCAATGGTAAATTAACTGCATAATTATACTAAAATATTATTTAGGTCGTATTTGACAAAAATAACAATTTCTTGACAAATCTAAAAGTTTTTAAAGTGTCTTGTTAGGTCTAAATACCTTTTTTCTACAAATAAAAAAAATAATAGTGAAAATTATTTTTTTATGATTTAGTCTTTTTTTGTGTTGTGTCTTACTAATAAAGACAAAAAATTGAATAATTATTGTAAATCTTTTAGTAAATTTTGTAGCAATGTATTTCTAGAAAATATTTAATTAAAATTTTTAATATTTGAATAAACCCCACCTTTTACAAAAGAAATATTTTTTAATGAATCATTACAATAAAAATACGAATTATTTAAAGAATAATAATTTCAGTAAGGTTTTTGGAAACGGGAAAGTCGACGGCGAGCGTGTGAAAGTGAGGAACTACCTCAATTACCGCTCTATCCTAGAAGAATATTTTAGGACAAGTCGCATCCCAAGTTTCCACTACATTTTACCAGGGTGATAATGATAAAAATGTATATTTACGACTAAAAAAATACTTTTGGTTCATTAAATCCCTGATTCAATATAAGATGGGTGTATTACAGGTTTTCAGAAAATTTTTTCGTTAAGTTGTTTTCATTAATGCTGTTATTAGTTCAATGTTAGATTCGCATTGATAAAAAAACATTTTAAAAAAGTATCAAATCAATAAGTTACATTTTGCATCAGAATGATAAACATGTATCGGGTTAATTAGATAAAACATTCGTTTTCTACAACAGTGATATTATAATGTGTTTCCAAGACACCATTTCGTCTATGGTTTTCTATAGCACACAATTACACTATTGTTAATTTGATATACATTAATTATAATTATTTTATACTGAAACAAAGCGGAATATTTTCCTGCTTTAAGTATAAGAGATCATTGCATTATAATCATTAATGAAAAACCTCTTCTCCCCCGCCACCTCGCTGTGACAGCGATTTGGTATGCTCTTCGATTTTTAGTTTAGTACATAGGAAATTCTTCTTTGAAAAGTAGACAATATAAACAGAAATAAAGTATTTTATCGGTAGGATAATATTTATTTAAGATCTGTATTAAAAAAAAAATTCTTTGTAAAAAACACGTTTATGCCCATGCAAACATACCATTTATGATATAGAAGATCACATAATACCCAATTATATCCTATTCTTTTTTTTTCCTATTTCATCTGCTTTCTTAGGGTCAATGATATAATATAAATTAAGATAATTTTTTATAGTAAAAATCGGTATCCACTGATAACTCTCTACAAAATAAGCATCATAAATATTTTTTCTAATGGATGCTTTTCGACACTTAAAATTAAAATTCAACCTAGTTTTTAGAAATCTTAACGTATATACATCGGCACACAAATTTAAGGATTTCAAATATTGTATTAAAAATTTTAATAAAATAAAAGAAATCATTCATTATTTATTGCTGATATATCTAAATAAAGTTAACAAAACATAAAGATATAGATCTTGTAAAACTTCTTGAATCTACAATTATTTTTTAAAACAATTAATAATTAATTAATTATTTGGATTTTCCAATCGTAATCGATTTTTGAAATAATATTAAGATGTAGATGTTCTAAATAATTAATATAACCATAAAAACATTTCAATTTCTATCTTTATCGAAATTGATCAAAACACTAAAAACATTTTTTGTTTTTTTTGATATCTTCTAATTTAATTAAATTATTTTAAGAAATATAAAGAAATATTTTTTTTTTCAATTTTTTTTTGGAATAAAACAATAAATTATATTTATATAAAAAAATACATTAAAGTAGTCGTGAATACAATTAAATAATATTTATTGTGTATTTAAAATTTTCAAGATATTTATTTTTTTCGTCTGAATTTTCGTTTCCCCCGTCTTTGCTTTACAAACAAATTAAGATAATATTAAATAGACAATGCCGCTTATAACAGATTTAATAAACGAACTTAGCATTACTAGTGAAGAAAGTGCATTAAAAGAAATCCTAAAAAATTATGTTTTTGATAAATTAGAAATAGAGGGTGATATCATAGTTAAAAAAATTACGAAGTATACTTATTTGCTAGAGACTCACAATTGTTGTTTTTTTATTTCTTCTGTTTTTAATCCAGCGATAGATGAATCCACCGAAACAAAAAAAATTAGGACACTAATTTTGATGAAAAGATACAAGAATATTTACTTCGATTATCAAATATTCTGGTGGGATACTATACAATAATATAAAGGAATAGCAAAAAAAAAGGTTTAATTGGTAAAATTTAACTTAGCTGTAATATAGTTTACTAAATTTTGATTTTAACAAGTAATTAAAAACGCTGGAATAAATTTTTTTGAGCATAAAATTATATTGAGCAAATTTTCATATTATTTAACCAGAAATATAATTATACTATAATTTTTTTAATATATTAACCTTTTTTCCACAACTTTAGGCAAATAAAAAGCAAACACTTATTGAAGAAGAATAAAATTATTTTCTAAAGACAATTGATTTATTCCTTATAACTATTGACCACATAAAACTGATTAAAGACTATAACAAATCGTTGAATTCGGATTAGAATTGAGTCTTTATTTTTTATAAGGTTAAAATTTTTTTATTATATTTTAGTAATAATACAATTTTTGTGTATCATTAAGATCCAAAAAAAAGAGGAAAATAAATCAAAGCTACAACAATAATTACAGCCATTTTTTTAATTATTAAGGTGTGACTTTCTTTGGGTAATTACGGTTTTTTAAGTGAATTATATTTATAAAAAACACATTGAAATGCAAAAATATTGTTTTATATTATAAATTGATCCAATAAATGTCTTCTCACTCTAGGATATAAAAATCTGTTGGTTGGATGGATTTTAGTGTGTTTTACAGAATGCAATTATGTCTGCAGCAGCGAATAAATTTATTTATTCTTGAATTAACCACATTTTGTTGTTTTTTTGAGATTTATTGTTTCTTATTTTTTAAAATTTTTCACCATGTTTTATGCTTTTTATCTGCGATGATGTGAATCGAATAGTTATTAAAAGGTAATAATTCGTTATGCTTGACTTCAAAAACATTTATGAAGAGAAACAATATTGAATGAAAATTTAAGTTTACAAATGATAAAGTCGCTGGTAATTATTTCAAAAACAAATGCTTTATTATTTTTCGCACAAAAGATTTTATTAAGGCATTCAATTGCTGCAAAACTATTTTGTAATAAAATAATAAACAACGGATTCCTCATAAATTGAAAAATCTTCTATTTGAAGCATTAATCTTGACATATTTGCTACTTTTGGTAATCTGCACATATATCGCTATGTATTGTGTATCTTTAAAATTTTTAGATTGTCACAAATCACAAAATCTGTTTAATTTTCAATTTTACCAAATATTTAAATAGAATAGATATAATAATACAATATTACAGATATAACAGAATAATCATCGAAGTTTTCTCTCTTTTTTTCGACAAAAAAATTATTGACAGCGATTTTACTCTTTTTAATTTACACCTAAAGAGAATGGGTGTGTGAAATTCGATTACCGACGATAATGATATAATTATAAAAATAAATGATACAATTCAATATTGAATAATATAGACAATATCTAGATATTTTTTAGTATATAAAAGTACCTTTTTAATTTATATTTACAATTCTGTTGACAAACTTACTATAAGATTCGATATCACTAATTTATGTTTTGATGCCTTGTAATAAAAAAAACACCAATCAAAACGGAATGGTTCTATTTTTTGTTATATGAGGTTCAAGGCTAAAAATAGTATTTTTTTTAATTCATGCTGTGTTTTTGCTATTATATAACCACGTTATCCTTTCTCAATTAAAAATAGGTATCAAGAAATAAATAAAATATACGATGAAGAAATAAAAAAAAATACAAAAAAAATAAAATCTAAAAAATCGTCTAATATATAATTTCATTTATATTTTTTTTTAGCTAAAATAATTTTTTATCTATAAATAAACTACCTTTATTCTGTTACTTGGTATTATTAACTAGATAATTTTTAAAAACATTGACATTGCGCTTGGAAAGTAAAAAAGTAGAATAATTAGTATTAAAAGGGTTTTAGTTTCTAATACTGGCTAGTTTTTTTGTTATATAATTTACCAAATTGCTTGAAAAATGCTAATTGCTTTACATTCTTCCTTTTTCATGATAGGTTACATTTGTGTAAAATAATTGCATGAAGTAGAGATTCGAAAGAGAGGGCTAACGCCAAACTACATATGCGTAGCATATACGCTTTTTTTAGCTTGGTGCACCCACTCACTGTCACTATCATTGAGATCCTTTACTGTTCTCGTGTAAATAATTGGTGAAAGGGTCATTAAGCCAAAAATTCGCGGATTGCCTTTAGGCCATATTTAGTTATAATGCGAATATATGAAAACTTTTTTCCATAATAATTCTGTAAATTATAGTTATAAAAGTTTTGCCAAGTAATTATATACATTTCGCATACATCGTGGCAAAGTAAATTTAACATAAACCATTTGAATAATATAATTTTTGCATGGTATAAATTATAATTTTTTATCATAAGTAAATTAAATATTTTTTGTGCAAATCAAATATCTTATTAAAAAAAAAATTTTGTACCGTCATTTACAATTAATGGAATATTCTGAATAAAAATTATATATAAAAACTGCTCAAACAATAAAATGCAATGCAAATGTTATTTACCGGTGTATTCAAAAAAAAATTTTATATTAATGCATTGACAAAAATAAGAATCAAATGGGTATATTTTGCTTTTACCTGTTTTTTTGTTATTCTGTTTTATTTGGTTAAAATTGTAATTATCATGATATTTATAACAATTTTAAATAAAATGGTTTTTCTTACATCGGTTTTTGTGGAATTTATTTATCAAAGATCAATTTTTGAGCAAAATATAAATTTCAGATGTAAACCATGGCAAATTTCACTACCCTTATGGATAATTTAATAAATTTATATGGAAAAACAGTAAAACTAGACATATTCTAAAATTTCTAGTGGAATCATATTAACTAAAAATAGATACTTAATTAAGTAAGAAATCAAAAAAAATCTTTGATAGCAAAACTTAATTTTTTCATCCAAGATAATTTCATAATTGCAAAATAATATTTATTAGATAAAATAAAACTCTTCACGCAAAAATACTTTATTTATCATTTCAATATAAAAACTAAATTGAGCAAAATTTATTGCTGTTCTTTCTTTCCAGATCGACACAAACGAACTATTTGTATTTAACTGTTTCGATAAAAATTAGAACGGAAATCGATTTAAATGAACATCTGGCTTTTTGGGGATATTAAAAAAATGAAAATCAATTGGCCGACCAACAAAAAACCAACAGGTAGAACAAAAAGGAGACTTATAGCCTCCAAAATAGCCGTTATGTTAAATTAAATAAATACCATAACTTATCAGTTTTTCCTGTTTTAAATTAAAAAATTTTTTTTCATATAATAAAATCTAACTGCCGAAACTATTTTTTCATAAAATGATTCATCATAAAGTAACAAAAAAAATTATTTAAAAAAAAAATCAACAATGACTATCATATTATTATATAAAAAGAATTTTTTATTATCGTGTTTTTATCTCTGATACCTACATTTCTAATGCATTTTATCACATAAGATGTAAATACAAAATAAATATTACACTAAAAATTTTCAAAGAAGTGAAATTGGAAAAAATGTTTGAATAGACAGTCTCAAGTTACTAAGTATTTACTAAAATTGTTGGTATAATTTTTATCTTACTTTTATGTCCTGTGGTAGACCATAATAGCACAATATTTTAAACAAAGAGTAATAAAAACTTGTTATTTTTATAATATTTGTTAATCTTCAGCAATTATTAAAAAACAATTGATTTTTTCATGTTTGAAATGAAAGCCTACAATCAAAAAACAAAAAGATGATTTCTATTTTGATTTATAATATTTTATGCATTGAAATTTTGAATCTGTTTAAAAAATGTAAAATAAATTGGGCATATTTTCTTAACATTGTGAAATACAAATCTATTTATATTTCAGATTTATATAATTTTTAAAAATAATTATATTGATAAATCTAATGTTTTTTTATTCGATTATACTTTAAAGCTTTAGTAGTTAAGTTATACCATCAATTTGTAACGATTATAACATGAAAATATTATAATTTTTATGTATTACAGATGAAATTAATAAAATTATATTATTTATAAATTACTTTACAATTTTTAAAGCAAAAAAATGAAATTTAAAGATGTTGAGGTCTAAATAATAACAAATGCATTAAATTACATTTTTAGATATGAATATATAAAAAATATCACGAATATAATATATTTTTTAGCTTAAACCTGTCGCTTTTTATAATTTGAATAAAACGTTTATAAAACAACCAATTTTCTTTCAAACGAAAAACAAATCTCTAAATTCTTGCTTATTTTACTTTTTGCATAAAAAAAACCTAGACCATGCATAAATGATTTTTTTGTATGCTGAATTTAATTGAGTCAGCCAAACCAGATAGCTATCTCTATGTTTAATTTAAGAGTATAACGATTTTATGTTATAAAAGGTAAGAATTCTTTTTAATGATATTTTTTATTTTACATAAATATCAACGGGTTTTCATATGCTCATATTAAGTGGTTAATTGCAATCTGCCTTTCTTGTATTTAGTTGCATAATATGATTGTCATTTCATTATGTTTTATAGGCACTAATGAGGTAAACTATGTAGATAATTAAGATTTATCAGAGAGAAAATTTTTTATCTGTACTAAATTTTTCAATTAGATAAATATTCAACAATTGAAATCTAGTTATTATGTATGCAAAATCTTTGCAACTAAAAAAAGGCAGAATCTCAGTTTGCCGCAAGAAAATGAAAAAAACATAGAATTTTCATATTCTTGAAAAATATTTTTTAAAGTAAAATTGGTAAAAAATAAATGAAAAATAAATGAAAATAATTAATTTGTTTTTTATGTTCAGTTTGGAAGTAAATTTATTTATTAAATTTTGTCTCTAACTCGAATAATAGTGCAAATACAGATAGAAGTTATAATTATCGCTATGCGTAACATGATTTATTAATAAAAAAATTCATCAAAACAGATTGAAATGATATTGCACATGGTTTTAAAAATAGACTAAAAAGCCGAATAAACAGAATATAATTGCATAGCATTTCAACAAAAAAAGATATACAGAAAAAGTCTATCATAAAATTACAATATTAAAAGATTCTCTTTATTGGCTTTGGAAACAAATTATATTCTAGTAGGCATATTTAAAATATTCCTAACTTATTATGTATGGTAAAAAATAAAAAGTAGTATCTAAAACATAGTAAAATGCACAAATATAATATTTTTTTATATAATAGAATTGTAATTTAATATGTTTTGGCCTAGTAGTTGGATTAATCTAAAACTACAAATTTGCCAATTAACTAGGATTCTAACTTGTATGATCAACCTGTAAACAATGTTTTGAATTCTAAATATA
The DNA here is from genome assembly GCA_000230595.3 of Edhazardia aedis USNM 41457. NCBI lineage: Eukaryota > Fungi > Microsporidia > Culicosporidae > Edhazardia > Edhazardia aedis. The sequence goes on along the minus strand of AFBI03000111.1, from coordinate 70,307 downwards.
ACGTAAAAACGTGAAATAGAAAAAGAATTTTTTAATTCAAAACTATTTTTTCGTCGTATTTATGCATAAACCAAATTCAAGCTAGTAAAATCAATAATTAACTAATTAGTTGCAACAAAAAACCAAAATATAAATACAAATCAAAGATAAACAATGTAATATCAAAGCAATATTTAATAAAACAAAACTATTGCAGCAATTAAAGAGTTTGAGGTGATCTAATTATAGCAAACAAATAAAATAATTTGGAAATTTGTGAATTTCTGGCTTCTCTGTAAGTATCAAAAATGTTATTTATTAACTATAATTTCATTACAAAGCAAAAAAAGTTTTGATAATGTAATGGTTAATAAACATGCATGATAAAAGTTTTCTCAATATAAAACTGTGGTGGAAACTAGAGATGCGACCTGTCCTAAAGTATTCTCCTAGTTTATAACGCTGATGGGAGTATCTTATAATTTTCAGATGTTCGTAGATTTTCTTATTCTTGATAAAAACATTTTTTGTGTTTTTCTTGTAATTCATTAAAAGACAAAAAATAAAGGAAATCAAGAGATTTTTATTTAACAAAAATGTTTAAATGCATATTTTTTCTATTTGTAAAACGTTACACATGAATCATAAAGTCAATGGTTGCATCAAAAATTTATATTTTGTTGTGACCAAATAGACACAACAAAAACAGCAATATTTTATGCAGAATTTTATGTGTCTTTAATATAATATTATTTTCATTTTGAACAATTTATATTCTAAATTATTGCTTTTAATAGTGCACCAGCTCATCCGAATTTATTTATATAAAATTTAAAAAATTTTACAGTTGAACTTTCCTTCGTTTAAAATACCAAAAAAATCATATGATCATATTAAAGAATTTCGGATGCAGTAGCATGCAGAAATTCTCAAAAGATCTCTGGTCTTTCTAATTTTAAAGATGTAAAAAAAAAGCATTTTTAATATATAACTATACCAAAAATGAAATTAAAATACTAAATAATAGTGTTTTCGTAAAAATATTTGCTAAAGTATTCCAAATCAACCGTTTCAGAATAAGATAACTCTTAGATATGTACATTATATCAACTAAATCACACCATTAGTAAGAAAAGGCACTATTTTCTTATTTCGAAAATTCGTGATCCGGTAAAATGAAGAAATTCTTAATAAAACACAAAACGCATTCTAAGATTTTTTTACAAACCTTCATGCATATGGTAAATATAAAGTGTATTTTTGTTCGCAAATAAAAATTTTTGAATGTTCCAAAATTTAGAAATTTATATATAACAAAAAACACATTGCTAAATATTTAAGTAATTTGACGAAAAGAAATGTTGAATTAAGCAATTAATAGAGTATTTTTTTAATATTTTTTTATTTAAGTTTTTCATTGATGTACCTTTTAATATCAAATCCTCTTTTTTGATATGGGAAAACAGAAATATTCAATTAGTATACTAACAAAGTCGTTTCGAATATTTGATTTAGATATTTGAATATATATATAGAATTAGAGCTATACATATTTCCATTAAATTTTAGTGAAACGCTGTTTTTGTTGGTTATTTTTTAAAAGAATCATCATTATTTTAGTTACGCCTATTTATGTAATGTTATTCTGTCCATTAATTTTGCTCTGCACGAGTAAAATGTAAATTTTTTTTGTATTGTGCAAATCTAAAACAATTGAACTCTTAGTTTTCTTATTTGCACCTCATAAAAAATCGTAGTTTCTACTGTGTGTATTGGTCATACTAACCTATATTTTTTTTAAAAAAAATAGAAAGTTTTAATTAGTTATCCTAACCTTTTTTCCAATAATTTTTATGTGTCTTACAAACTAAAATAATCGGTTTATTTTTTTTCTTAACATATAAAATTAAAGTTTCGAAAGTATAGAAAATCATGAATAGATTGCTAATTGCAATTTTATGCATATAAAAGATGATTTTTTACATTGTAAAATCTAAATATATACTAATGCTCTGTGTCCTAAACGAATTAGTCTGTTTTATATAAAATTTTAGTATACTAAAAATTTTTTGTTATGGTAATTTTTTACCATAATGTTAAATTAATTTTTTTTATAAACCAGAATTTTTTTTACTATTACATAAGAAATCTTATAAAATTTATTATTCATGCTATTATTTTTACTTGATTTTTTTATTGTCTCTTTCCTTCATCTATTATTACATTTTTCAGTAGATATACAGGATAATGACAAAGGCTTTAAATCGTTTAATATATACATTCACGGCTAGATAGATACGATATTATTACTAAGGTGATACAATTGACTTGCCAATTGGTTTCTATATCTTTCTTTCTCATTTTCATTTTTAAATAGACTATACTACCGTATAAAGTCATACAAAGAAAAAACCTTTAAGAAAAATTTTGAGAGAACCGCAAACATGCGTTAATGTCAAATTCTTTAGATTAGGATAATAACATTTTAAATAGTCATGTTGAATACTAAGGTGTCTTTAAAAACAAAGAATTTTTGTTACTTTTTATAAAAAATTCATATATGTTTATTCAATTTTGGAAAATATTATTGATTGCTTCACATATATGAATTATATTAGAATTTTTTATTAAGAATTCTATATAATAACCAAGATTCGATTTTTTTTTGTTCAAATTTCTATGAATTATAAAAATAATTGTTAGCAATATACTTCAAATAAAATGATTGTTAAATATGAATTTGTATTTTATTTGGTTTTTGTGATTTATCTCAATGATTTTTAATAAATTTAAAACTGATAAAAATATTTTAGAGAAAATATAAAGAGCGCTCATTTTTAACTATACATGCACGAAAAACAATGTTCATTTAATTTTTCATTAATCAATTATCAATTTTCATCCAAAACATTATAAGTGCTTATCGATTTCTAAAAAATACAAAATTTAAAAATGGATAAATGCTATTAAATTAATTTATTTATACATAATCTTCATTTGAAAAAATATAAATTTAATATTGAAACTATCATTCTGAAATTTTTTTTATAGTTAAAAACAGTGCAGAATTTTATCCATAGAAATGTTCAGTGGTGTTCATCACATGCATAGAATCACATATGATGGTAAATGAAAAGCATTCTGGAAAAAACTGTTGTGGCAACATGGTAATGATCACAAAATTTATTGTGATGTTCTAACAGATATACTAAATATTAAAAAAAATTGTTAAGGTAAAGGGAGGAACAACCCACAACCTGTTACCTGATAACGGTGAAAATTTCTATTGGTGTGGAGAAAATGGCTACGGCCAACTTTCTCATAAGGAGAAAGAACTGCTCACACCCAACGATAGTTTCCACCAATTTTCGCGGACTCTGCAACGGCTGGTTTAATCACATTTGTTGTCAATGAAGACAGGGTTTACTCCTGTGGAACTAACTATTATGGTGAGTTAGGTCACAAAAAGAATAGTGAAAATGTTTTCTTTTATAACGAAATAAACTTAAAATTGGGAAAATTTATCAGAATCACTTGCGGTGGTTTTCATGCTTAAATAGCTGTTGATGATGATAAAAATAACTCATCATAGGATAAATAAAATAAAAAAGTAAAAGTATTTTCATAATCAATTATCACATTATGGAAGATGTAATTAAAATTGTTACAAAATTACAATTTTTTAGTTTTGATGGTTTAAAATATTTTTTATTCATTTTGGCATGCGTTCAAGTTGTTTTTAATAGTTTGATTATAGTATCGATTTTCAAATAATCGTTTCAATTAACGAAGCACACAACATTTTATATCTAAGTTGAGTGTGAATTAGTATCGTTAACAGCGATATAGATTCCTTTAAGAGATAATATGCAGAGTTGTGAAGGGCGAAGGCTTTAATACGTTATATTTTTTTATGGAAAATATTCTCCTTAAATATTTTTCTTTTATTTTTATCCCGCGTAATTAAAAAAGTTGTTAGCCGGAGAATTCAACAACCACAAGCACAATAAAGACCAAAAAAAATAATACTTACAATTTTCAATCAATTCCTTATTCTACATCAATCTACCTTACTTTCTTTCATTCTGGTGGTAATATCCACCATAATTTACATAAATTTAAAATCTGATTTGACATAACAATTTAAGTTGTAAGCTTTTACCTAATTTTCATTTTGCAACATAATTCGATAGGACAAACATGTCATAAAAAATTAAAATTTTATTAACTATATTCCAAAAAATTTGATATTTTTACCCTCTACATACATTTTTTAAATAGTTGCATAATATTCTTTCCAGATAATGATTCTTTTGCTTCATTTTGGTTAGCGTGGAAGAGTACAATTGATTTACTGTTATTATTAACATATGTTATAATACCATCATCATAAACAGAAAATATTGTTTTATGATATTTTTGCTGTATTTGTTTTACTAAATGCAAACTCTAGAACACAATTATTTTTTATAGTTATTTCTTTGTTATAAATATAGCATTTTAATAAATTATTATGACCCATAATTTTTTTAAGCAAGCAACTTTATTTCATTTTGTCAAAATATGTCGATTCAAGGTATATTAGTGAATAGTATCCTTAAAATGAAGTTTTCAATTTTTCAGACCCAACTATTCTTCCATTTGTACCTTACATATGGTATGGAGAAACTAATGCAGGAAAGTGTGTTCAGTTACACAAATCTAATACAATTTTTAAAATAGCGGTACATATACAATTGAATAATCTTCTAAAATATTTTTATAGCTGGTTTTGTGTTGTAAATTTAAATTTATACAAATTTAGACGAATATAATTTTGTAAAACACGTTTGTTTGTTTTATCTAGACAAAATTTGGAATAAAAAGATTTTTTAACTATTTCATTATCCAGACTTATTAATAGCAAATAGAATCGGGATTTAATGATAAGAAATTTATTAGTATTTTTAAGTTAAATTTTGTGAATAAAAAGATGTAAATCTTTACTTTGTAAACTGATTGATGTGTAGTTCAGATGAATGTTTTTATTTTTTAACACATAAAGTTTGTGATTATGTAAAAATTGAGATGTATTTAAAATAGTTATTTATATTTTTTCTAAATAAAAAAAATAGTCACGTTTCATGTGCAAAAGTCTATTTTTATTCAGTATTAAGATTCTTATTTCCGTCTAACAACAAATTATCTGTGTTCTAAAATGAGATTTTATTATAGAATTTCGCAATATTCTAATATATTAAAAAAAAACAATTTTTTTAAAAAAATAGTATTCATAAAAATTTTTTCTAAAATAAGTGATATTAAAAATATGACATATTTTTTTTATTTAAAAGATATATTAATAATGCAAAAATATGAAAGAATAAAATTGAGTATATTTAAAAAAACGTATATCAATTTTGTTTTCGTATACTAATATTAAAATGAATTATTCGAGTAATTCATAAATTTTTTTTCGTATCTAATTAAAGTGCAGAACAAGTACATGATATGTTTCATATTAATAACTAAAATCATTTTAAAGATCATAGTATTTTTTTTATTTTCTATTCCTATCCGTTTCTACGTTTTTTATTTTTTTTGTTTGAATTCAGATTTAAATTATTTGAAAACAATATGTAAATCGGTTTTTATGATAATGTTTGTTATATTTTTTTTTCTATAAATTTGTAAGTCACATTTTTACAAAAAAATACGCGAATATATCTTATTCTATCGCCTGCATAAAAAATTACTTTTTTTAACGCAATCTTCAAAATAATCCATTAATTGAATGATCGATATGTTTATTGTTTAATTAAAAATATTTAAAAACAATATGCGAAGTTTTTGTGTTGATTAATATTAATATGCGTCATAAAAGATATAGTATTTTTGTCTTTGGTATACCGCACTATTAAATATCGTTTAAAGCCAATTTTTTTCAAATACTATATAATAAACAAATTTGTTCAACATATAAAGTTGTTATCAAGCACATAAATCATCATCTTATAACCTTATCTAGCGACACTATCATCAAAAATTCATTATTATTCACTATTTGATTTTATATTTTTGCTACTTGCTAAATTGAGTGTATATGCGAATTTTTTTTCCATATATAATATTCTTAAAAATACTTAACTGTGAAGTTACCAATAGAAAAAACACAAATAGTAAAAAAAAAAATAACTATTAAAGAAAAACTAAATTTGCATAGGCTGTGAATACATTACATTATTTCAGACTTGTGCTAATAACCGTATTTTATTCTGTTTCTGTTTAAACCCGTTAATTCCTTTGGAAAACTAAATGAAAGAATTTTTTTTTGTGAAGAAAATTGAAAAATTTGTGAGATTTTATATTACAAATACATGAACAAATTTACATAAACTAAAGAAAGTCTTTTTTTTTAGTGTTGCATCTTTATTTTGTGCTGATAACAAATGTTCCACTTCAAACTATAAAAACTTAAATAGCCATGAAACAATCGATAAATACTAAAATAAAAAACAAGCGAATCATCTTGACGAGTTCTACATACAATAAAAGAGTTACTATAAATTTTTTTTACAACAAAATATAGCTTGATGTAATTTTTTTGCTCGAATTTAACTGGCCTACATCACGTGTGCGTTAGTGTTTTTTTAAAATCAAAAAGAAGAATGAATAGCATTCGTTAACCTTAATATAAATATTAATAGCGTTTATTCTTGTTATGTCAATCGGAAAATTAATTATTGAAATAAAAGCCATAAAAAAGGTTTAAAAGATGTAGAAAAAAAATACATACATTAAGAACTGTGTGTACCCCATCGAAACATTAAAACGTTGATTTCTAGATCTTAATAAATTATTGTAACAACACAAACATTTAGTAAAAGACATAAATTACTTGAAAAAAATCCTAATAAATTCTTTGAAACAATCTTGTGAATTTTCTATATCTGTAAAAAAATTTGTATTTTTAATGAGATTTTAAACTAAAAATTGTTTTTACATAAAATTATAAAAATTTATGAGTGATAAAAAAAATATTATATTTGAATTAAAGAATTATAGTATTATTGCAGAATTTGATGAAATTGATTTCAAAAGACATAATAAACAAATATAAATTACACCGAGAACTGGCAATAGCGATCACTTGTGAAAAACTAGAATGTTTAAAACTTGCTTATTATAAACTATAATGGTCTTAAGTTTTTATATAAAGACAGATTTAAAAATTACATTGGAAAATTAGTTTTAAGATCAATATTGTGAAATAGGTTTCGTATAGACAAAAAAACAATAAAATGCATCACCATAGTGTTATAAAAATATAAAAATGGTTTTTTTTTACAATTAATTATCTTTTTTATATAAAATCCGTTATAGGCTGTAATAATTTTTACAAAAATGTATAAATAGTTTGATTAATTTTTTAATGTCTGATATCGGTTAATAAACGGAAAAAAAGTACATCGAGAGGTTTTAGAAATTACAAACCTTAACCATATTAGTAATTTTTTTATGTTATTTTATGTTTTTCCATATTTAATTCGTTAAGTATTTAAAATAAGGCAATTAAATTACGAATAAAAGAATTTTATCAAAGCGGCATCTAGCATTATACATTTTCCCATTTGCATGGTTAATATTTTTATTCAAATTATAATTCTAGAAAATATTTATTTCGTGATTAATTTTATTTTCAATGACGAGTTAGTTCATATATGAAATAAATCATTGTGAAAATTTTAAAAAACAATCAAATAATAAAACATTTAAAATGAAATATTATGAAATATAGCGTTTTGTTGTTTTTAGTTAATATACATCAATAATTCTTTATAAATTTTTGAAAATGCAAATTATTGCGAATGGTCCTATTTTGTAAAGAATAATGAATTTTTTCTATATTCATAAATTCTTTTGTTTAAAAGAAAATAAAGAAGATATAGTATGCGGAAAAAATCTCAATCATTTGTTTTTTTTTTATTCAAAAGAATATTTCAAGATTTTTATAATAGATTTTGTCAAAAAAAATAATATAAAGCTTTTTTTTATTTAAAAAATAAAGATGGTTATATCAATAACATAAATATTACGCATTAATATATAAATATGATTGTTCAAATGCACTAATCATGCAAATTTTCACATATAAACATCTTCGATGTTCTTATTGAATATTTAAAAAGAATTTGTAACTTATATCAAATTTTTCGCGTGTGCATAGTAGGTAGATTACAATTAATTTATTTAATTCTTTTAAAAAGGAAAAATTTACAAAATCTATAAATAACACGAATAATCGCAACTCAAAGTAAAAAAACCGATAAAATAATGAGTTGTAGATATATCTATAAACATTCAAAACCTTTTGTTGTGAATATTTTTTGATTATTAATTGGTTCTTCGTGGCATTTTCTTTATTTGCAAATTATATTTATAGATTATTTAAGAATTTGTTAAAATTATTTACGATTTAAAAAATTAAGATTGTATTTATATTTATATTTATGATGCAAAAATTTATAATATATTTTTATTAAAATTTCATGAATTTTAAATCAAGTTGATCTCTATTAAAAATCAAAAAGCACTTTCAATTAAAATTCTTCTGCTTAAATAATTATGAAAATATTTTATTATTATTTTTCTTTTATTTTTGTCACCGATCCTAAACAATGAATGTTACATTGTCGCTCGGTGACAGTTTATTATATGATATTTGTTTGAAAATTTTGAAACTTTTTTTGAGATACAATATTAATAATAGCAAAAAATTTTTCATAAAACAAAATGATTTTATGTTTGTTTAGAATTATAGTTAATTTTATAGCGTCAATTTAAACTTTTTTGATATTACAACTATCAAAAAGATAATTCAAAACAATTTTATATGGTTTTTGTCATCATAATTTAAAAGAACTATTATATTTTCAATAAATTTTTATATCAAAAGATTTTAAATGATTGAATTTCAGATAAAACGTTGTGTGATTTTACTTCTAAATTTTGGTAAAATCTGTATCTAAATTAACAACAAAAGCTTTAAAAAATAATTTAGATATAGAAAAATATCTCTAATGTTTTCTCTTTTATATATTGTTCATTATTTATGACGCTTTAGTTGGCTATTTTTGACGATTATGTTTACAAAAATAACTATTTATGCGCAAGTTATGTAAAACATGGTATAGGAAAGTTTATTGTTCCGCCAAGGTAGATGTATTTTATAGATTGTAATCTGTATAAGATAAAAATAACTTTTGATTTTTTCAAGATTAA
>AFBI03000111.1:46875-60186 GCA_000230595.3 Edhazardia aedis USNM 41457 | reverse complement strand
AAAAGAGATCAAAAAAATATTTTCAGATGCATTTAAAAGAAATCCTAGTTTTAACTAGAAATATCAATCGGTCTTAGTGATTTGAAATTTCTATTTTTTTTATTAAAAATAACTAGATCTAATCTTTATGGTATAAATTATTGGTGATAACATTTTCAAAAATTTTTGGATTGATTTTTTATAATAAAACATATTTTTTAACATCATTTACAATAAAAAAGAATAAAACTATTCCCGTTTATTTACCACTTATTATTTCCTAAACATCGCATTGGTTTTTGTATCACTATTATACCACGTAAATATATTAGAAAATTAAAAAAATGAATGAAAAATGCTATACCTGCTTCATAGCATCAAAATGTATATTGAAAATTATTATATCCTAAATTTTAAAAAATTTCATTTTATTATATAATACGCTGTAAACATAAAGATAACATATTTCTTAAAAACTAATATAATAAATCTTTTTGCGGTATTCTTCGGACATATATTTACTTGAAAAATATAGTTCAACAATAGAACTTCTTTTGATTCTATTTTAGTGTGCAAAAAGTGAATTATTTATAAAATTATTGCTATTTTTAAAAGTAAAAGAATTACAGGCGTTTACTGTTATTTACCAAAAACATAAATTTTTTTTATTGTTTTAGCATAACTTTTTATATGCAATCTATTTATAGTAAATCATATAAATTGAGTCAAATCTGTTCAAATATTCGTTAAACTAGTTCATAGCAATTTCATTTTAATTAAACATAAAAGAAAAAATTTGAATTGGTTCACTCTTGTAATGTTTGGCATACAACAAATTTTCTACCGATAGAACTAATAAAAAAGACTGACAATGTTGTGCCTTTTATTCTTCATATTAATAAGCGCAAATCAAAACATTCAATTGGAATATATTCGAATAACACATAAAAAATTGATCTATTTTATTGAAACATAAAATATAAAAAAATTTTGTATCATTTACATAAAAATTAAAACAAATACATTATTTTATAAAATTTGTATATTGTTATACAAAAATAGTACTATTGATTTTCATAAATAAGAAATCCATTTTTATTCGAAAAAAAAAATCATTTGTATGTCATTTGTAATTTACTATTTTCAAAAATTAACATATCTAAAGTAAATGCTTTGGGAATAGTAAATTCTTCATTGCTGAATATAATTCTGAATACTAATCACAGCCAATCTTCATGATGAACCAAAATCAAATTTCTACAGAGTAAATTTTATTTTGTAATTATTAAGTCATTTTTAAAGATTAGTAGCATTTAACTTCACCACAAATTCCAATATAGAGACTTTTTTATTAAAGCAGCAAATTGATATGCATTTTTTAAACATACAATTTATTTAAATACACTTTACTTTGATGGCAAGTTAGTACAACGAATTGTTTCGGTCATAACTACAAAGGGTTCAAATCCCAAACTTGTCTATTTAACAAATGGCGGGTTCGTTTGCTTAACTGCAATAACGAATTCACTTTTTTTATTAAAATAAAAAATTGCTTTAAAGTATTTCATTATTAGAATTAGACAATTAAAATTTTTCGTTTTTGAAAAACAAAAAGAGCTGTTATACCTACTACAGGTGATTCAAACACTAAAAGTATCATTAGCCCAATATAAAAAACATATATGTAGAAAATTTATATTTGAATGCATATTTTATATCAATGTGCAAAGTTAATTACTATTTATTAAATATGTCATTTCAAAATGACCAAATTGAATTTTTTTGTTTCAACGTTTTAATCATTGTGATGCAAATTTATTTGCTGAAAATTATTTTAATTGTTTAAATTTGAATCATAGAAGAATCTTTACATATATAGCTTAAAATGTAAAGATATAGTAAACTTTATATGAAATCAATGATTTGTGTTGTGCTTAGAAAAAGTTTCAAGTTTCACATTAATTAACACAAAAAAAATTACTTAGCATAATTTTAAAACTTGATTTTGTTAAAAAATTTAAAAATTATGTAGTGTTTTTTCGAATAAAAATTGTTATTATTTTAGTTGTCAATCCAAAAAAAAAAAAATTAAAACGCATGTGAGATAGATTGTAAAATTTTTTAATGATATATTAATAAACGATTTTGATATAAACATAAATGGCATAAAGATAAACAAAAGATTCAAGCTAATAGCAAGACTTTTCTTGTGTAAAGCGAAAGCAAAAAAATATATTTTCGCTACTATAACATATATATTAAATATTATAAATAAATTACTCAACCAAGAAGAGGTTTGAATAAAAATCAGTTATAAAAAAATTTTAAAAAACCGTCAAGCAATATATAATAACTTTGGATTCGAATATGCATTATATTTTTACAGAAGTGATGATATAAACTTAAGATTTCTGTTATTAATTGTTTTGCTAGAGATGGAAGCGAAAAATACTTTTGCTAAAAATTAGCTACTACTTTAAGCCAAGTCTAACTTAATCATTTTATATTAAAATAAAGAATTTAAGAGATTTTACTTTAACAGACTTGATCAACATTACGAAGAATTATGTTGTTTTAAAAGTATTTCATTATTGAAGTTATGAATATTCACTTTTTTCCTATTTTTGCATTCTTCAATTTATAAAGATGTTTTAACATGTATAACTTTATAGAAATTATACTTTAATAGGGCATTTTTTCAAATTTTTAAAAAATTGAATGCGATATAACTTCGTTTTTTTTTGTAAAAATATTGTGGTTTATTAAAATTATTCTATGAGGTTGTAGTAAAGTACAGTTCAAATTTTATTTAACAAAATATTTTAAAACAGTTAATATAATATATATCAAGTAATTTTTTCAAAAAAATTGTTTTAGCTGTAAATACGATAATAAAGTATATTTTAATTATCAGATAGTAGCTAAAAATGTTTTTCATGTAGCTTCATATAAAAATCTGTAATTCCAATTATAAAATTAATATTGAAATAACAGAAAATCAAATTGTATGAATGCTGTCATTACTAAAAAAAAACAACTTATCCTTATAATGAACCTGATTATTTTCGAAAATTTTTAAATTGTATTTTGAATAATTTTTCTCAAGAGAATTTTTAAATTTTTTTGGCATAAATAAATTAAATTTCAATTGTATTTATATGTAAAGATTTTTATTTTACAGTTATATACTCGACAAATACCTCCATATGAATACATATAAATACTCAATTAAACAGCTTAAAAAACAACGCAAAATACAATTTGTAAAGCTTTTAGCATGATTAAATAGCCTAATTCGCGTGCTCCAATATTTTGCGTTTGTTAAGGAATTGATTATATTATGAATGTAGCTAATTTTTGCGGCTTTATACAAATTCAAAAAAAAATTTTATATCTTCAAAAGTATAAAAAAGTAATTTTGTAGATCGTACATGAATTGTTAGACTTTTAACAAATTAACAAAAAATAAGAAAAATTTTAGTATATAGCAGTAAAAAACATACGAGGAAGATTCTATATGCCAAAATATTTTTAGTTGTATACAAGAATTAGTGTATACAAAAATTCTAACACAAATTAACCCAAAAAAAGTTAAAATATGATATGTAAAAACATAGCGAATCTAAAAAATTGGATTTTAAACATCTGATAAATTTTTAATTACTTAAATATGAAAAATATTTATTAGTTATAATATTTTGTGTTTTTTTACTGTAAAAATATGCGAAAAGCGCATAAAACCGTTTTTTGTTATAGAAACCATGAAAATTTATTATTCTGTGATTTTATAAAAAAAAATTACTTTTAATACATATTGATACTGTCCTGTAACACTGGGACATTACCATATTTAAAATAAAATTCAAGAACGCTAAAATATTCTTAACTATTATATTTATTTAAATTTTTATTTTTGAAGTCATTAAAATAACCACCTTCTATCCTATTTTTATAACTAATATTATTAATGTTCTTACTGTTACTATTGATATTACTACTGCTATTACTACTGCTAAATCTATAAAACATTTCTTCTCATTTTTTTATTTTTCTTTTAAATTAAAATACCTTTTTGTAATTTTTGTTATCTCTCTGATAATCACGTTCACTAAAAGGAAATATCGTATATTAGAAATTATACTGTAAAAAAATGTAAAATATTGTTTTATTAATTATATTTACTAATTTCTATTCCAAACTAAACATTTATTTTATTAGAATATTAAGCGAAGGTTTTATGTGGTATATTATACCACAGATATCAAATAAAAATCATTTATTTCGTTTATTTATCGTTTTATTTTTCTTCTCAATTATGTTTTGTATGTTTTTTTTTTAACAATTTTTATATATCGTATGAATTTGATGCGTTGATCAAAACCCATTTAAGCAAAAAAATTGTGAGAAAGAAAAAGCTAATAATATTTCTATGTTTTTAAGAACTCAATTGTTTAATAAGATATTTTTATTGAAGTATAGCACTTTTCGTCATTGCAAATTAGAACGGCTACCAAAACAATTTTGCCTGTTCATCCAGGACGAGACAGCTAGTTACAAACAAAAAAATCAACATGATATAAATGGTTTTTGCTTTAGCGACTAAGAGAATTGGCTATTTTTTGAACATTAACCTTTAAGCTTATCTAGAGATTAGAGATAAATTTGGTTTTTGACATTTTTTCAAATTTTTTCTAAACTGTTTATCTGAAGTCTAGCTATTAAACTAAAAATTGTAATGTGTAAATTAGTTATGCTTTATCTATAAAAGCGGACTTGAGAAAAATAATAATAAATATAAAATGAATAAAAACAATTTAAATGTTAATCTTAATAATGACTTCATAAAACAAAGGTCAAAAATTATTTAGCCAAAGTACTTGTTTGTCTGTTTTTATATACTACTTTTGCATCAAAAGGATTTTTAGCATTTGCCGCAGTGGTAAATTTTTAACATTATTAATCTCAGAATTAAAGATAACATATAAAAAAATATTAAAGAAACAAAAAATAAGACTATTTAGGCACACGTTAATATTTATAATTATTAAAGTTAATTTCTTGGAAAAATATTTCAACAAAATTATTATTTATTTCTTCATAAATTTCACGATGTCCGCATTTTTAAATTTAAATTTCTTGGTGTTGTTAAGAAACATATTATTTCTACATAGTTCTTCTTAAAAGTTTGACTAAAGAGAAATATCATAAAAAGAACAATAATAATCTAATAAATGTTGTAAAATACCCATTTTTTCAGAGCCGAAAACATTTAACATATATTATATATATGTAATGAGATTTTTGTGTTTGATATTCTTAGTATACATCTATTATACAAAACTATTGTTTAAATCTTTTTTTTGCTTGCTTTTTTTCTACTATCTTTTATTAGAAAATAAATATTTCGCACAAAAAACTTTCTTTTTTTGGTTTTTTTAGGCATTTTGGTATGTTGAAAAATAAGAAAAATGATATTGCTTGCAAATGTATATAAAATAGTGCATATTTTGTTTTAAATAAACTTTTACGACAAAAAATCTACATCAATTTGTAATAAATACCAATTAGTATCATTGTGATGATTACGAAAATTGCGTAACTTTTATTAGATGAAAAATTTCGTATAAGATTATCAGTGGATTTTATTATAGTAATTGCTGATATATAAAAATTTAACATTAAAATTTTGTTTAAAGAACAAATATTAGGCTTCTAGTGATGAAATCATGTTTGTTTTGATCATATCTTAAAAAAACAGAGTTTCAATAAAAAATAAAATATTAACATAGAAAATCTTGTAATTTCTTTAATCGAAAAATTACCAAAAAACACTGGAAAAATTAATATATAAAAACCTATGTATTTCAAAAAAAAATTAGTGAATTTTTAATTTTAATGCAATATGGGATTTTTCTTTTGTACTATTAAATATGTTTTTTTAATTGAAAATTTTTTTTAAGACTTTTACTTCTATATTTATCAAAAAAAATCTTTATCTAAAAATGTCTATCTTATTAGATTTGTCTTGCATTTTAAATTTTAAATTATTAGGGATTAGTTTTCTTTATTGTTAAAGTAGTATTATTTTGCAAAACGAGTGCAAAAAAATAATTAGGAATAAAATAACTATTGAATTAGGATTTAGTGACTCTATATATAGAAAAGGTGCATTAATTTAAAGTTTGTATAACTTTTTGGAAGAGAATCTTAATTTATATCTTGATTTTAAGGGAAATTTCAATTCTTTTGGTATTTCAAAAATGAATTCGGGACATATATATTTGTCATAATTTTTTTCTTTTTTTCACAAGATGGTTTTTTACTATCACAAACATCAACTGGTAAGATATAAGATATCTGAGAAGACATACTAGGTTATAGGATGTTTTTTATATTTAAAATTTTCTAACACTTATATTATGTATGAATAGTTAAAAACAAATTTTGCATAAGTACACAGAGAACCATGCAATCATAAATTTGTGAATCAAATCAGAATTTATTTTTTATTTTTATACTTTTTGGTTTTTCCTATTGATGATTTATAAAGTGTTTTTTAAAAAAAAATATCAAGTTCTTTTTATTGATATACTTTTGCACAAAATGCAAAAAGGTTACATTTTTATTTTTATTAAAGTCTTTATAGATCTAAAAGATATATTTATGTTTTTTTAAGATTTTTTTATGTTATAATCAAATAAAAGCAAAGATATTTCTGTAAGCGTGTAACTAATAGATAAAAAATACATAATCTTAAATATTTTTTTGAAAAAATAACGTAAATTTATAAATTAGTGTATATTGCAAAAAATATAAACGAGCAGTTGTAATGATAGTAAAAAAACAGTACAAAAAAAAAGTTTGTTTTGTTACCAATTTTACGAACAAAATGATTAAATTTGCAGTTTATTAGTGTAGAAGTCTAAGATAATCAATAAAATTTAAACACAACACATTGACCAATTTAGAACATATTTTTTCCTATATTTTGTTCAATTTGGGTTTTGAAAGCTTTTTTTAAAAAAATTGTCAAGTAATGTATTTTAAAATTTTATATTAATTCATTAGATTACAATAGATCCCAATGCCCGCGAGGTCGACCGAGGTAATCCGACCGTATTTGTTGTTGCAAAAATATCCTCATTCTGTCTGATTCCTCGTGCGAAGAGCAAAAAAAGTAGAATTAAAAGAGTAAACAAGAGTTTTGTAATGAGATAATTTAATTTACGTTATTGTAAAAAAAAATCGCATATTATTGCATTTACCAAAATATTTGATTTAAAATCTTAAATTATGAGTCGTCAATGATGTTATTGATTTTTTCAAATACCTTTGGATGAATAATAATCTATTTCTCGTAAAATCAAAACAAATTTTTATGAATATAAAAAAAATTTTAAAGAGATAATAAAAATCATATTAAACCATTTAAGATATAATTGAAAACTAAACAAAATAAACAATAGTTTAAGCAGAACTTTTAGTAACAAAAATGATGGTGAAATAGTAAAAAAATTGGTTGTAATTGTTGGAAATGGGTTGGATAAGTATTTTTTGATTTTATCATCTTTCGAATTTAACAACACTGGTATACTTGTGCTGCTTCTTTTTGAGCATTGCCTGCACATATTTTTTCTTCTCCTGTAAATATTGTGTTCAAATGAAAAAATTTACTGATCATTATGAAGACATATTACCAAAATTCAATTTACCAGTTTGGAGGTATCTAAAACGTCATTATAAAATGTTCAATAGGACAGTCTAAAAATTTTAAATAAATAAATAAAAATTTGCATATAAATTTTACTTTTTAAAAAGGTGTTATAGAGACTATTACACAACAGTAATAATAATATAATCACTAGTAAAGATAGCAAATTATTAAATAAATAAGAAAAATTAAAGTTTATTTTACAAATTCAAAAAATGAAACAATATTTATACATTTTACTTAAAAAATAAAAATGTTCCTACAATACAGGACATTGATGCTCTCTAAATATCATAATACTCAAGAGTAGAAATTTTATCTATTTTCTTGAAACATTGTGTTAAGTTATTCTTATTTCTCATTTATAATTTTGCATGGATTAGAATATAGGGATTCATTAAACTCGAAAAAGAACCACATTTTTCTTGACCAATAGATTACCACAACGAGAATTTTCTACTGAGTTCAAATACAATGATCGTATATTTTGAACTTGATCAGGTGTATATTTCTTCGGAATGTCGTATGTTCTCGAATCCGATATTATTTTACTTTATTGTTAAAGCAAATTAATTTCTATATGATCTATGCATTGAACAATAAGTAAAGATAAGAAAGTTGTTTTCTGACTATAATGACAATTTATTGATGAAATTCTTATACAAATATTAGAAGTTTGTAAGCAAAATTTAAAAAAACACATATAACGCAATATATTTTATGCCGGTATTTCTGTTCAGAGTTAGAAAACGCATTTTTTTCCAATTTATTAAAATTTTATAATCTTTGCAAAAATCTAATTTTCTATTTGGTTCAATTAATAATAAAGAATAAATATAAAAAAAAAGTAGAAAAAATTAGGAAGAAATACTGCTTTTAGATTTGTAGAATATTTTTTTACAATTTTATATATTTTTAGAGTTCGTTAGTAGTGGTTTTATGAATATAAAAAAGAAAAAAATAAAGCTTTTTTTCTGATTTTAGACATTCTGAACATAAGTATATATTATTATTGCATTTTTCTTCGATGTATGTCTTCTGTTTGCAATCAAAATTTATAGATTATAAGATAAATTGTTAACTATATTTATATAATATCAAATCAACATTTTATTTTTATTTTTTTATGTAAAATTCTTTAAAATAAAAATGTTGGAATAAATAAGACCTAAATAAATTTGATATTTTTAATAAGTGTTAGAATTTGAAATTAAAAATTATAGTTAATATTTTATAAAATTTTATGATTATTATCATTATTATTATTAACGTTATTTTATTTTTTGTCACCGATATTTTACCAATGGATGTTACTTTTCGCTCAACGGCACACCTGTCATCCTTGGGACTTAATTTTTAGAGTCAATGTTTAAAATAAGTTACATTTCTTTTTTATTAATACAAATTATTTGCCGTAGCTTCTACTTATTTTGTAATTACCTTTTTTTCTTTTTTATGCATAATAAAGTAAATTAGACATTGGATGTCTAGTTTTCCATTGAATTTTACAAATTTTTTCTTATAATAATTTGGCAAACTTCTTGATTAAATCTTTTGCATTATCTTCGATGTTTTCTTTGTCAGGATTCTTCATTTTTCCACGAAAAATGTCTTTCGAATAAGTATAAAAACAAAAAAGATCAATCGTTAATACTTCAATATCATTTATAATTTTAATGTTGATAGTACAGATTCTTTTATGGTTTGATTTTCTTCTATATACATACAGTGGAAGTAAATTTTTCTGATTTGGATATTAGTGTTATGCTATAAACAATTATCGATTAAAACACATACCAATCCTACTTTATTATATCACCGTCACACATTAAACGAAATTTAATGACCAAAGTTTTTTTGAGCGTTTTACAACTAATATTCTAAAAGGAATCAAAAATACTATAACTTGATCTTATTGAATCAAACGTTTTTCATATATTTGAAATTAATATATTAAAAATATTTGTTCTAGATCAATATGTAGCACTTGTTGTGCACAGTGTTAACAATTTATTATAATAAAATTAGCGATTATATTTGGGATTTCTGCATGTAATGCGGTTTTCTTTGTTCATTCAGAATGTGAGCTTTGAATTTTATTATAAAAAGACTCTTTTAGTCGTTTTTATCATCATTTCCATACAGTCTATTGCTAAAAAGTGATTTAAAACGTGAAATACTCGTTTCTGTTATGCGATTCTTATTGTTTTGCAATTTTATCTTAGTCAATAAGTGTATTCTTAATTAATTTGTGTTACTTTGTCAATGTGTAAAAAAAATTTTCAAATACCTTTTCTAACTACAATTTGCGTTGCTCTACATTCTGAGAGTCTAGATTTTTCATATTATCGTTTAATAATTTCAATAATCATCTATAAGATATATATGCGATCATTTTAGGTTGATCATATTTATATCATTGAAATTTTCGGTTTCATTTATAAAATAAAGTGAAACTAAATCGGGTCGTATATATATATATTTCTTATATTATATTCGACTTAAAATTTATTGTTTTGTGAATATAGTATGTGTTTCACTGTTATATACTCCTGTAATTAAGTTCATTGCGTTTTGAATACCATTTTGATAGTATAATTGCTTTCAATTACACTGAAACAATGCGTGATGTTATTTAGTTGCTTTGACTCTTAAGGTTTGTAAACAATTAAAAAGTGTTCTTTATGTTTTTGAAGATATTGTTTTAACTAGGCCAAATACAGTTTGAGATTAAATATAGCATGCCATAAAAAAAAATCGACTAATCGTTCTAATGATTTTCCCGAAAATGCTGCAACTGTTACCAACTGTATATATCTTATTACATGACCACATGATTATTTTGTTTTAAATAGTCATTTCACAGCTTCATAGTCGGTCTTAACTAAATCTGTTTAAAAGATATGAATGGAATTGCTTTTCTGCCCAAACAATGGCAAGACATTCTTTCTTGCTAACTGTATAATACATATCAACTGTATTCAATTTTATGCTGATAAAAAAATAACATCTTCACGCAGTGAATTACTCCTGGAATGCAATAGCACACTATAGATTCAATCCTCTAGTTCATATGTTTACACTATCTATCGTTTTCTAATTTTCGTATGTCTATAATCAGTCACATATAATATTTTTTTCATCTTATCGCATGATGATATTTCTATATCATTTAGACAAACATGATTCATTCTCAATTAATATGTTTTAGATATTTTTAATTCAGTGGAGACGCCATTTGTTTAGCACTAGGAATAAGACATCTATAAAGTGTACAAAACTACAAAAACTGTGCACTTTCTTCTTGTTTTTTTGAATTTATAATTGTTGAACTTTTTTTTCTTGTTTTGAAGAAATAAAAAGTTTTTTTATTTAATACAAGAAATCGTTTAAATTTAAATTTTTTGCAAGAATTTATTATTTTAAGTCTTCTTTTAAAACAGAAAATTTTATAATTCAAAATGTTTTTAATGTTTATTAAATGCTCTTTGATAAATTTAGAGAAAATAGTGTAAAATCTGAATAAAAAATTATAAAGTGAACTATCTGATTGTTATATAATCTATTCATTAGTCTTCAAGATTTAAATATAGCATATTTTAGTCTAAAATGCATCTTATTCTATTGATATACATATTTTGTAATAGTAAATACTGACTTAAACAGATTCCTTTGTTTTACCCGGATTTGATGATAGCCTAACTCTTAATTCATTTTGAAAAACAAGTTTGATACATGCAATGATATAAAAGTTTCATTCATTCTATAAATCGGGGAATTTTTTTAACTGTGTTTTTAATGCGTTGTTTTATCTTTTACAAATCTTATTGATCCATATTTTTTACAGATAACAATCTGTGTCTTTATATCGCTAAAAAAATCAAAAACAAATCTTTTTTAATTTATTTTTATTGTTTTATTCTTTAATTAACAAGTGATCTATTGCTGTGCTATTATAATTTGCAGCTTAATTCGATTAAGCGTTTTCTAGATAATACTATACTTATATCAAGTAAACATTCACCGTAAACTCTTCAGAAAGTATTTTTGTCTTTGTCAGCTAATTGTCTATTTTTATCAATTATGTGTATTTATGTTGCATTTTTTTCAATAATTAAAAAATATGTTGTATTCAAACGGTATTTTGTTATAACTAAAATAATACTTTAAAATGTTTTTGTTGAAAGTATTAATGTTATTTGAAAAGAAAAAGAAATATTTTTTTTGTTCATCACCATTTTATTTTTTAAAATGCAAACTGTTTATAATTAAAACATCACATATTTTTTAACATTTTTTTATTCTTCTTTTTTTTAAAGCAATTAGTAACTTTTGATAAACCAAAAGCACATTCTATTTTCGGACCGACTAAAATTGATAAACATAGCAAATTCTTATTCAATTAGAAATAAAAATACAAAATAGTATATTATACCAAATTATATACATGCATTTTTGTTCTCATAAAGAATGTTATTTTTTTACAAATTTTTAGCTATTTTATTGTACCAAAGAATGTTTTGCAGTACTATAAGCCATTATTTTTTTCGTCTATTACCCAGTTTATATTAAAAAAAAATTTCTTGGATTAACAGTGCTATTACTTTCATCACATTTATTTTCTTTTAAAAAATCGAAAAATTCATTTTTTAAAAAATATTTACACGGCTAATTAAATATATTTCTAGAATATTTAATTCTGTGGCTCAATTTTTGCTTTCTTGTATTTGATTATTAACATTTGCCTTGACGCAAAATTCCAAAAATAGTTTTATTTGCTTAAACAATTTGCGTGCAGAAATGATCTTTCTAATCTATTTATTTAAAAATAATTTGTACAACAAAATTTTCTAATAACAACTGTTACATTAGCTACTGTAATCTATAAACGGAAAAAAACATTTTTATTGAAAAATATTTTTATTTAAGATCTTTTGTCATTTTTCTAGTTTACACACATGATATTGTCAAATGTAACTTCTCGTAATTTATATTTTTTCTGTTTTATGATCGAAAATTTTTTAACATTGTTATAAACCGATCGATTATTTTTTTCAATTCCTTGAATTTTTATAATTATTATTATCAATATGTTTTTGTTTATATTTACTTGAATATTGTATATTAGTTTTTTCGTTGTTTAATATATGCATTTAAATTTATGAAGAATTAAATTTTCTATATCTAATATTTTCTTTTAAGAATGAATTTTTTTCTTCCATAATTTTGAATTCAATAATTTTTAGTGTAAATACAGAGGTAGAATTTGTTTATAGTCTTTATTATATTATATAATTTCAATTTTTGCGCCTTGGTATATTTTTTATTGTGTATAAGTAAGTGATAAAGTCATTAAAATTTGGACCAACCAAAATCAATTTGTAAAATTCTAAACATTCTGATTTTTTTGCTTTCCTAGAGTATTCCTCTGCAAATTCTTAATTGAAGTTAATAAAATCATTTACTTTATCTATATTAAAAGCATCATATCAGATTTTTGAATGTCCAATTATTTCATTTTCTACAACTTTCATGATCCTATGATTAAAACATTTTTTTCTTAAACCTCCACAGAGTTTATTCAATTTTTTAGATTTTAGTAATTCCTTTGGTTGGATGAT
>AFBI03000111.1:25733-46830 GCA_000230595.3 Edhazardia aedis USNM 41457 | reverse complement strand
AAACATCAAAAACATCAATTTTTGACGTTTTACATATTTACAGATAAACTTTAACCAATCAGAATGGATAATAATTTTCACACAGAAACATTATATCCAACACCTTTCTACAGTTTTTTTTACAGAAGCCATGTATTTTAAGATCTGCTAATTAGTCTTTGATTTCTTTTTTCCTTGATGCATTTTATCGAAGTCACATGCAATTTTAAAAATTAAAACTTTTTATTAAAAATATTGATTAATAATTCCATTGGTTCTTCGAGGCATATTATTATTTATACAACTATATCTATTTTTTATTTTGATATATCGTTATTTAAACGCACAATTTGTCAAATTAACATTATATTTATGATCTTGTTCTAAAATCTTTATAATATATTTACAAATTTAAATTTCCTAAGTCGTCTATTAATTTGATCTCTATCGAAAATCGTATAATACTTTAAATTCAAATTCTTCCCCTCTAATAATGAAGAAAATATTTTCTGTTTTTGATTATCCTTTTATTTTTGTCACTTTAACCAAACAATAATTGTTAAATTGTCGCTCAGTGACAAAAATTATTTTTTCCAGATAAAAGGTTTTAAAAACTATATTCATTTTACGATATGGTCTATAATCTGTATATATTTGATTACATGGTTTTAAAATAGAAAAAATATACTTTATTGCGCAAGTTCATGTGTTTTTAAAATTAATTATACCTACTGCAAAAATTACGGTTTTTTTACCAAATTTATACAAAATATAATATATAACATATAAAAGCTAATTATATATTTAGGAATCAAATAATTCTTCATTTAATAACATAAAATATACGTGGCATTGAATAAAGCGGAAAAAATGTAATTCTGAACATTTGCTTGAAATATTTCAGAAATTATATTTATCGATATAGAACAAACAAAATATCCGGAAATTTATTTTCTTTTCTCATTATATAGAATTGATGAATTAGAAGAGAATTCGACCATTCAATCCGTATAAGAAACAATAAAAAAACAACGCAATGCAAAAAATTTTAATTTGAATCGTCTTTTCCTTAGGTTTAAAATTTTCTACACAATATACGAAATATTTTAATCTATCGGTACATAAGATTTTTCAAATACTATTGCAAATATAACAAATTTAAAATTTGAAATTAGAAACATATTTTTTTTATTAATATATATTTATATATGGAGGATAGATTTATTTGAATTTCATATCGAATTTTTTTTAATTATAAAAAAGGCGCTATAATTGAAAACACTGTGTAATTCATGTTTCCATTTTTTTGATTGTTGGATAATAATTTTAAATAATATTTTTACATATTCTGAATGCATAGATATCTAATGCGGGTGGTTTAAGATATCATGAACCACAAAAACCCGTAAGACAGCAGTTCTAATATGAAATGTCTATAGAATATAAGAACATAAACTATATCAATATTTTGAATTTGTGTTAAATCAAGTTTATTTAATGAACTATCTTAAAAATTAATAAACTTAACAGTTTTTTGATCTATTTAAGAGTTTAAAATTTATTACAAAATGTAAAATAAAAGTATAAAATTTGTATAAAGACACTTTAACTTGGTAGGTAATATATTATCATGGCGCAAAAAATAAATAAACAACAATAATTTTTCATTTGGGCTTTATTTTCAAGGGATTCTAGTTTAGGATTTTATGTGTCATAGAATTAATAATAGATAATTAAAATGTACCAGATATCACAACGAAATATATTGTAATAAAATATTAAGATTTTTAAAAAATAAAATTACGTGTGATTTTACGCTAAATTTCAAAACAGATACAATGTTTAGGATAAAGAATTCTTCTATAACTTATATATTTCTATTCATCAAAGGAAGAATATTGAGTTTGGGCCTATATCACTGGAAATTTTGTTGTTAGGCGTTATTTTTATTCGTTAAGTTCAAATTGTAAACGTTGTCTGGGTAAAGAATTTTAATTAATAAAAGATTATAAACTTTAATTTTCACAAGGTTTAAATATTTTTATGAATATATATGATTGGAAAATTATAGTAACCTTTGGTGTTTTAGATAATCAAGCACAATCAAGCCTATTCTTTTTACTCTTTCAGTGTCTTTAATGAGCAAAATAGAAAAACCGACAGTACAAAAAGTATAAATATCAGTATTTTAAGCATGTATAAAAAGGAATAAATACAATATATAAATATGTCGATTGTTTTTTGTTTCGATCTATTTCCTAATGGTTTATGTTCTACATGTTTTCCGCCTCCACGAAATTTAATATAAGAAATTAGTTGGCGTTATTTAAATAAAGAAGAATTACGCAAATGAATATAGATTAATAAAAGAGTTTTCTATAACCTTTTTATATGCTTTAACATTGTTACAATTCTGCATTAATATTCCTAAGATAAAGATTGCAAATCGTGAAGCAGTAAAATGTATATTTTTTTGATAGATGATTACATAAGAATTTCAATGGCTTCTTCAATATATGTGTCCTTGAAATTTTTTCAAAAGAAAATATATATATAAATGCGTAAATTATATAACTTTTTTAGCCAATATTATTTAAAAAAAAAATAATCTGTCAATTAACTTTACAGTTGATTTGTCTTTTGCAAAATACTATTTCTTATTTTGAAATTGAAACATACTACTCAATAAGATTTTTATCAAAAGATGATAATGTATGAGGTATATCTGGTAAATAGCGCTTTTAAATACAAAAAGTAAAATATATAGCCTTGAATGAGTTAGTTAATTTCTCTTTTTGAATAAGCATAATCATTTTTTGAAAAAAACACGTAAATACTATCATATTTATAGAAATTGTAATATTAAAGCTGTTTCTATATTTATTTATATGTTTATTTTTACATCTACTATTCTGTCAATCAATATTGAGATTTATCCTTCTATCATTATCATCATATTAAAACTAATAATTGTATTTTAAAACTATTGATTATTTTTCTTTTTCTTTTTCTTTTTCTTCTATTCTTTTTTATTGTAAATAAATTAGTGATTTTTCTTAATTCATAAAATAACAAAAAAAATTCAATATCAATTTATTTTTTTGTACTAATAAATATTATTATTTAATACTAAAGACATTAAATGTTTATATTTCAAAAGATTCATTTATGTACAAATCATTACAACCTAAGAATAAACTAATTTAATTTATCTAATTTATACGAGATATGTATATCACTGATTGTAAAAACGGTCCATAATAAGATAAATATAGTTAATTAAAGTAAATTCAATTCCAATACCTTTTTTTTCAACATAGATATCTTTTTTAAATGTGAAACAATAATAATAATAATAATAATAATAATAATGTATTTTATACATTTTTGTAGTTATGATTGTTTATTTTTCATAATCACTATGATATTGACATTTTTTAAAATTTGAATATTTTTTACGAATCACGAATCATCACATCATTTGACATAAACCGAGAAAGAATCTCATCTAAATTTTTATCTAATTTTAAATTATGTGTTTTTATTTCAAATAAAAAGATCACAAAATATTTAATTATAATAATTTGGATGTTATTGTATCTTGAAAACAGCTTTTTTTATACTATTGCGTAATTAATTATATATTTTATTATGAAAGAAATGTTAAGAAGTTTTTATTCAAATTTCATTTTCTGATGAGGCAACTAAATATGCTGAAAAATATATACAATTTAGTAATAGATGAGTAGCTTGTATATTACCATCAAACCTTTATGTAATTTCCCATTTATTATATGATTTTCTCAATAGTAAAATAAAATGCCTATTTATATTTAGATCATGCACATTTGACAGGTTATCTGTTTCTGTATATTAAAAACATTAGAAAAATATTTTAAAAGAGCTCTTAATGCAAAATATTTGGCAAAGTGTTATTTACAACTGTTACATGTTTATTTTACATGATCAAAATAAGTTAGATATTTGATTTAATATTATATAGAACTCTAAAAAATGCATTTTTTTGATGTTTAGAATGGTATTTAACAAATAATCATAGAAAATTTTAAAAATAATCAAAATACTATAAGTAAAAAAAACTTTTGTAACATTTGAAGAAATAATTATTGTTATTGAGGGATAAAAATCCAGTTTTTTTAATTTAAAATTTGTTCAAATATGCTTACATGACGTAGATTTTAAATTGAAATTGCTTTTAAACTTTCAAAAATATATATAGATATGGAATTTGGGCAACTGTTGTCTGAAACTGGCGAATCCTATGATTCTCTTTCTAAATTATACACTTTTGAATCTGCCCATGTGACAATTTTGACTCGAAGAAAAAGATAAACTGCCTAAATTCATTATAAGTATGAACAACAGAGAACCAGATAGTGATTGATACAAACAAATACTTCATATTTATTATATTTTATAGAATTTATGAATATAATGCTGTTTATTAAGAAGAATGAGAAAATTTACGCTAAAATTGAATTCTATATATAAAAAATTTTCTATCATGACAATTATAGCTGTTTCCCTTTCTTTTTTCTTAATTCATCTGCCGCGTTTTCAAACTTAAAAAGTGTAAGCTACCTCTATGTCAGAGATGATTTATCGATCAGTTCAAACATGTAATCTCATTATAAAAATTTTTAGGATATTTACACTCTGTCAAAACAAAATCTTTTCAAAAAACATGCAAAGTGCTTAGTACAGTTGAATTATAAATAGTGGTTGCTTTTTGAAGCAAATGACTGTGATTTTTTTTAAAAATACAAGTATAAATTTTTTAGTTGTTAATTTAGGAATCTAATTGTATGGAATTCTACACAGTCATAAGAAAATTATTGCTATAATGAGACAAAAAAAAGTATTTATTTTTATTGTTACCTATTAAGCTAACAAAACAGTTTTTTTAGAGTCTTAAAAAGTATTGTACTTATTTTGTAATTATTTAGTTTTGGCAACATTTTATATAAATTAATTAGAAATATTCATTTATTAACAAAATTTGTGCAAATTTATATTTGATGGTATTGAAATCATGTGACGTTGTTTTATTTATATTTTCCACGTTTAGGTATATAAAAAATATTTTACAGATGATATGATTGAAATAGCTCAAAAAAAGTATATATTCGCAATCAGAACATTATATTTCACAGATTCTAAAAATTAATGCTTTTTTTTGCAATTCTTTAACATAAAAATTGTGACTTTTTTCTATTGATAAAATAATAGTACCATATGAAGAAACTTTACATCCAATAATTTTTTATTTATTTATGCCTAATAATGCTAAAGTGGTTTTTATTATTGGTTTTTTTATTTATGTTATAGTTGTTCATAAATTTATGCAATTTTTTTACTTTTTAGCTTGAAATAATATCATAAAGTTCTATATGACCAAGTTAATAGAACAATCACAATTAAGATTTTTATTACAATAAAGTGTTGCCTTATTTTGTTTTGTACATAGCAAAATATATTTAAGTAAGGGTATATTGTTTTTTTTGTTATTTTTTGTCGTTTTTTGTGTTTTTTTAGAGCACATTTTTGGTTGTGGGTTTTTTGCATTGTCAAGTGGTTTCTAATTAGGATCACTTGATACAAAGCAATTTTCTAAGATAAAATTTTTTAAATTAAAATAAATTAAAATTATAGACGTATTTTATATATATCAATTTTTCTTGAGATATTTTATCTAAAAACCTATCAAAAAAATGTTAAACTATATTATATGATAAGTCGATTCATTTTGAAATTTTATATCAATCAAACGAAAAAAAATTATAGAATGACATTTAGTTGTGAACTGTGACAGTGTTCTTTTTTAAAGTAAAAATATGAACTTTTTTATAACTTTAGATAAATATAAACAATATATCAAATATAATACAAATTAAACGTAAAATTTTTGTGATTTATATACTTTTCAGCAATTTTATATAATTTTTTTATAACATTGGAAACTAGCAAAGTAAAATATTGCATTGTAGATTAAAACATTTTTATACGATTAGAATATATATTTTGTGGAAAAATTAATAATATGATGTGTAAATGATCTATGATATGAAAAATATTATTAAGTAAATACTATGTTGCGATTTATATATGATTTCAATATTTTGTTTCATTTTAGTCAGTTTTAAAAGTATTTTATTGTATTTAGATCAAGTTTCCCTGAATTCCCATATAATTAGTGTTTTTTATACAAATCAAATATAATATGCATATTGAATTTAGAAATATATCTGTAAAAAGGATTATAGTATTCGAGGGTAAGGAGAAAACATAAACTAAAAAATTTTATAATGGAAAAAAATATTTTTCTGTCATAAGAACAATTCCATCTAGAAAAAATAGAAATAAAAAGCTAACGACATATTCATATTCGATTTTAAAAGAAAAATCTAAACATTGTAATTGTTTTTTATATCAGAGATTAAATATATCATTCAAATTTTTCAAAATTAGCTCATAATGTATGTTTTAAGTGATCAAAATGTGTGGCTAAATGTATTATATTATTTTTAATTCTTAAGCATTAGGGTTTCTGAGGGATTTTTGAAAAATTACAGATTAAAATATATAATATATCTACAGAAAACATATATATCAAAAAAACTTTAGAACACACACGAAAGTATAATTTTCCTTTGATTGCTGTAAAAATTAGTAAAATAAAATTAGAAATACATATTAGTATTACTTTTGCTTTTACATATAAATATAATTTAATTAATTTAAATATAAAAAAAATTAAATTGTAACTATAAAAAAAATTTTTAAAATAAGTTTTAAATACGTTTATTAATTTTGTAACTTGCGTTATACTAATAAGAATAATGCGAAAATCGATCTTTTGATTTTTTGTTTTTGAAAATTCTATAACATAGGTTTTAATTGATTTTATGAAAATCTAATATATTTGTAATTATATTAATATATTTGAATTTTTTTAGGATCATTTTAAAATACATGAAAGCTTATTAAATGAAATTCAGTAAATAAAACTGATTGTATATGAAAAAAGTGATAGTCCATTTCCTAAATCAGCTTTATCATTAAATAAATAATTCACATTGGGGTTTTATAAAATCATTATTTTTTGTATCTAAATATTGAATCTTCATTTTTCTTAAATTTTTTTTTATTTATATCCACCTTGGGTTGTATTTTCGTTATTTTAGGATCTAAATAGTTAAAGTGCATAAGTATTTGACTTATATCATTTTTTTATGTGTTCAAATTTTTTTTAAAGATTTTTTTTTATATTTAGCAAACAATTTCTATTGATAAAAGTAAAAAACTTTTAAGACTTTCATTGTATACCATACAATATTTAAATAAATTCTGTTTTGTATAGAAAAAACTTACCTTTTTATAAGTAATAACATATCACTAATTTTGCAATACTAACAGCTTCTTAAAACAAACTTTTATTGAACATAAACTTAACAACACTTTTTTCAAAAACAAGTATTTAGTTGTCTAAAATTGCTTATCATAATCTGGTCTTCTTATCGGAGAGATTATTTTTGTGAAAACCATTATAATTCTTAATTTAAGTGTATTCCAAATTCAACTAAATTGGTGTAATATTGTTTTTATATTTTGAAAAACACATTAATTAATTCATTATAATCAATTTATACATTTTATCTAAATTGAAACCACCTTTTAATAAATTCATAAGCAAATTATAAAAATAATATTGACGATATCATGATATTTTTGTATTGATATTAATCATTTTAATAAGTTCAAATTTCTTAAAAAGCTAACTTGTTTATTTATAAATTTTTTAAAAAAATATTTTGTGGGTTGATTTAACTAAATAAAGAAAATACTTCTAAAGTAAGCCGCAGTTTTTCAATAGTAGAAATTTTGTGTCTTTTATTGCATTTTTAAATACTTTTTTTATTATATATGCACTTAGTTACAATTTTTAAAAGCAGAAAAGGGTTTTATGCAAAAGAAGTCCTTAAAACATGTGCTAAGTTATGAAAAGAAAAACTTGGTTGCTAGCTATTATAATTCAATTACGACAAATTACAATATTTAATATTTTTTATTTATGAAATTGCTTTATTATCCGTTATTTTAAAAATCGAATTGTATTGATTTTGACTAACTTATATAAATAACTGATAATCAATATGTGATAATAAAAATTGACATTCAGTACATTTTTTGATAATGCATTGATGTATCTATAAATAAGGTTGCTTTTATTATTTTAGAAATAATGACAGCAAACATACATCACATAGTCTAAATAAATATTGTTAATGTATACTTTTCTCATACTCTGTCTTTTTTCTTTTTTTTGTCGCGGCTCTGGACAACAAAATCTAGAGCGTGACGCTAATAAACTATAATAATAAATTTTAATACGTGTCTAGATAAAATATAAACTGTTAGAAAGAAACAAAATAAAAATATTTAGTAATTTTTTAATAAAGCTGCTATTATTTTTCACAAAATTACTATTTTTATTTTTCTCTGCAAAAAAATTACAGCTACATCTTATAAAAACATAAATTGAAGAGAATAACGAAAATAGAACATATGTATCTATAAATCAATAATATTATGTAAAATCAAATTTTGTTACATCTTTTGCTTTTTGTGTGGTCTAGTGCTTTTTTTTTTATTGATCTGAAATTTTTTTTGTGTATTACTATTATAATTTTTTACGGAATCAAGTTAAATCACATATCATTCTTCTTATACTATATAAATTCAAAGCATAATGCATAAAAATGTTAGAAATATAGTTTTTCCTATGAATTGTATAGTTTTTTGTTTTTTTGTATGCTCAAATAAATTGTTTGCTGAATTTTTGATAATATGTTAATTTTAATGTGACCTGTAATGTCCTAATATACATAAATGTAAAATGACAAACACAGAAATCTATTATAAGCACCGCTATTTTGGTCATCGTCATATCTTTATTAATCATAACATATAATTTACGCAATATTTATAAACTTTGTGTTTTAGAATAATATAATGTTATTAAATATTGAGGATTATTGTTTTGCTCTAAAATAGCGTTTAAACAAATTTTATTCCATTAAAGTATACAAATGTTTTATGTGACTTTAAACACATTATTTCGTATTATACACCAACAAAAAAACTATAAAAACATCAAAAAACTTTTTATAATATTAAATTAAGCGTTTTTTTCCTGTAAAAATATCTTTTTATTTATTATTTAATTTTTTAATGTCATTTAAAAAAATTGACATAGTATTTTTTTAAAGTAATTTGTTATTGTATAAATTGTTTTTTAGCAATATTTTATATAGCTGGTTAATTAATAAAAAAAAATAATAAAGTTTTTATAAAAAAAATAAAAAAAGATAAATTAATGAATAAAAATAATCAATTGTAAAAAATAAAAACACAAATTCAATGTTAGTTTTTTCGTTATTGTAAAAAAGATTGAATATTTTTTTATAGCAATAGTATTTGTAAAAATAATTATCATAGGAAAGTAATAATACATTGATAATAAAAAGTATGATAGATAAGATTATCAAAGATAAATTTTTTTTTTAATAATGATAGTCAAAATTTTTGTAATTTGCTTTGTGAAAAATGTATGTTTTTGTCGTGGTTAACCAAGAAAAATATTAAGATAGTCGTTTTACATCAAACTGTATTTTTTACCTGCAATGATATTGATATTTTTTTTGAAATGATGAAAAATACAATTTAGTACGTTAAAGAAGTTTACATTCATAACAATAAATATTGGTACGTATTTTCAATATTTTATTATTTATAACATTTATAATATTCCATATATACCTCATGCTTTAACATTGCTTAAAAATAAAAACACACAATTTGAAAACCATTAAGCTTTATTGACTTATTTGCATCGCTCAGTAGCTGAAAACAACATTTAGGTAGATACTAAATGTATTTAAATTGTAAATATCAATATTTACATCCGCTTGCAAAAATCTCGCTTGATACAGAAAAAACTGACAAATTACAAGCTGAAATTATATAATTGATGCGATTTTCTTTTTCACATACTATAATATTTTTTTTGTGTTTGATCGAAAATTCTTCAAATTTATTTTTTTTATTTCTTTACACTTATTAATAAAGAATACTGTCTACACACATTTTTAATTTTTTCAATATAGAAAAACTTTTTTAGGTTTATAAACGCGTTTCTGAAAATTTTCATGTTGGCTGTCGTGATATGCAGCGGCTTGATTTTATTATATTTGTTGACTTTTTTGTTAGATTGTTATTTTGCCGAAAATTATATTTTTTTTATTGTAAAATAGTTAATTTTATGATCATGTAGAATCACGGCGAACTTAATAAATTTTAGAATATTGATTGCATTTTCATTTATAGATAGCAAATTTATTGAATT
Organism: Edhazardia aedis USNM 41457; assembly: GCA_000230595.3. Lineage (NCBI taxonomy): Eukaryota > Fungi > Microsporidia > Culicosporidae > Edhazardia > Edhazardia aedis. Next base: position 36,425 of record AFBI03000111.1, on the reverse strand, counting down.
TTTTAAATATAAAACAGACTGCATCCGATTCAAAGCAATCTTTATTCGAAAATTTGTGCCTTAATTATGCTATTTATCTCCTTTGGAGTTAAAAAAAACTGTATCAACCGTCTGCTTTCAAAAATTATGATTGTAACTCTTACTAAATTCATTTTGATTAAAAAGAAAATGTTTTCTTGTTTATTTTTTGGTTTTTCAATTTAAAGTTATTCAATTTTTTTATTATGGCAGAATGGAAAAAACTGTTAATGCAATTATATATATTTTACTAATTCTTATGATGCATATTTAACTTTTGATATGAATTTTACAACATTTTCATCATTTTACTGATTGAAGCTTTTGTAAGGTATGATATCTGAATTTTATTATTTTTTTTAATTTTTCTTCCTACTAACAACTGCAATTCATCTCGCCTTAAATAGGCATTGTCAATAATTTTGATAGAAATTAAAAATTTCCATAATTAACAGGGCAACTTACAGATGTTTAAAGGAAATTCACTTTTTTTAGTGCGTAATGATGCAAATGATACAAAAAAATAGAAAAATTTTTATTTTATGTAAATTTTCACCGTTTTGTTGATGTAAACGTTAAAATATTTCAAATATCAAAATATTTATTGTATTCAATACCCAAAAAGTATATAAGAATGTATTTTCTCTAAGTTATAAAACATAATCTATTTTAATTGATAATAGGAAAATCATTTCCTTTGAAAATGACATTTTTGCTTATAAAAAGTATATAAAATGCATTCTTATGATTTATTTCTACAAAAATTACATTTTAAAAAGAAATGGCCTTTTTAACATGTAAATAAACAAAAAATTGTTTTTTTAAGTGTATATTTTTGGATTTATGTATATATTCTGTACACATTTTTGGAAAGTCATATAAATATTTTAAAGTTTTTTTATTTGAAAAATTCTATGTTAAAGTTATTGAATAAATAATACAACAGCTGAAGATATTAAAAAAACTTTAATTTGTGCATAAAATATGTTTTTTAACAATATAATCTTTGATGCTAAATCAATTAAACAATTCATTGAAATTTTTAGCACATTTTATGATAAAAACCACTGTATTCTCATATACAAGAAATAAAATATATTTCATTTGAATTCAAACAAAGAAATATCTTTGATAATTTATTAACTTGGTAAATGGCTTTAGAAAAATAGGATGCTTTTGTATTAGGTATTTATTTTTAAATGGTTATTGTGTGACAAAAATTTTCTTATAAAAATATTTCATGATGGTATCTATTTTATCACACTGGTTATTTATGATCTTGTATAATGTAAATTATTAAGCCTTTTTTTTAAGTAATAAAACATTTATATTTTTTCAATTATCAAAATACACTGTTTGTTGTTTATTAATATTTTAAATTCATCAAAACTTATTGTAAAAAATCGCAGCAAAAAGTATCTGGTTATTTATCGTGTAAATTTTTTAATTATAAATTTATTTAAATTACTGTAAAGAATTAGAATTAAAATATTTCTTGATTAGAATTTAATAACCAAGTAAAAATAAATTTTTTGTTGGATAATTTTATAACAAGGCAAAGAAAATTGACATTTTAGATCGATCGGAGAATTAAATATTGTTTGATTTTTTTTGTTTGTTTCATAAAATTTAGAGTTATGTGATCAGTGTATTGGTAAAATTATAATTAGTATAGTCTTCCTACAAATTTTATTATACGATTTACAAAGCAATTGTATTTTCAAATAATAAAAAATATATGATCCGCTTTCATCTAAAATTTCAAAAAAGTATATGATATTTATTTTTTCAGCTTACATTCCACCTTTATTAAGACGCCTTATTGAATGAAGTTTATCATAAAAATTTCTAAAAACAATATAAGAAATTAAATGTTCAAACAAATAGCAACAGAATGCCGTAAACCAATGGCGATACATTGGTGCGGAGTGCAAATAAAGCATAAGGGCAAAAAGAACGAATATTCAATGATGAATGTTTATTAATAAACGGTAGGCTCTGACTCCCAGGGTTGTTCCTGCTGGGGTAGTCCAGTCTTTGTCCTTTCTCCAGATGCTTGGTATCCTTGTGCCTTTGCTCCTGCATTATAAACCTTAAGGGCTCGAATAAGCACCTTTTATTAGGCAACAAGTAGGGACTTTTTGGAGGGATTTAAGGAGAAAAGCAAGGCAAAAGATTTTACGTGGTAATCAGTAGGTCGGTCGCTTACTAACGCTACTAATTGGACATTTGCCAAGCCATTGCTATTATTTGTGGTAATTTTATTTACCGCAGAGCTATATCGTAATTTGTGTTGCTTTTAAAAAAAACTAGAATGCCCTAGCAGATAGAAGATTTATTTTTAATTTGATAATTTTCGAATTAAAATAAAAACATGGTGTTGTGTTATCATAAAAATATAGTTACAAATACTAAATCTAAATTTGTTATAAAAAACAAAACAAAGTAAGTTCCAGGTAAAATAATTGATTATAATGGTGTAATCTATAAAATTTTTTTAAGCTTTTTATTCCTAAAAAGTAGCAGCAATTGCATTTTGTAAAATTTTAGTTGTTTTTTTATTGTATCTCACTTACTTTTATATATATATATGCCAACATTAGTATTTTTTCATTTTGAAACATTGCAAAAATATGTAAAATTTGAATTAAATGGCATATTAATGATTACTATAACACTTTTTAAATTGAAATTTTATATAAATTATCTTAATATTTTTTTGAAATTAACTTATTGTTATTTGTAAATTGTAACAAGCCAAGCATTTTAAATGCTAAATTTAACAAAATATTTATATTTTTTTGATTATTTGTAATTTTTTTCATTTATTTCACCCAATTTTCTATTCTCTTAGATTTTCCATGTTTTTTACATTCAATTGAAATACAGATTCAATTGAAAAAATTCGGTTCTGAATAATAAATTAAATTTAGTATTTTTCCTTACAAAATAACGCAATAACAAAATTCAAGGAAATTTTTGAATATATCCAAAATAGTTATAGTTATAAAAAATATTGAAATAAACGAATTAAAACGTTTTAATTTTTTTTTCAAAAACCATATCAATTATTAAAAAATCAATTCACTAAGGAAAAAAAAATATGCGTGCTTTGTGAATTAATTTGAAAATTTACAAATTGTAAAATTTATTCTTTTTTTGATATAATAAAATGTTTTAAGAAAAACAATAATAGATTTTTATCATGATACTATGCACAAAAAAATGGTTCAAAAACTATTTAAATTGATCTAATAATAATTGTTGTTAATGAAATTAGGGTATCAAAGAATAAAATTCCAATGATTTCATGTAAAAGGGACAAAAAGAATTACAGATATTGCATAAATAAAGAATCATTTATTATAAGCATTGATTTATATGATGCCACGATATGTATTATAAATAACTATAATTCAATTTAATTTATACTTTTTATTTTTCAAGAAATGTAAGTAAACAAAAAGATAATTTATATAGATTCTATTAGAAAGAACTTTTTGATGGAATTAATAGCTTATATTTGTTGTATTCATATTTTTTTATGCTACATTTATAAATATTAATAATAAATCAATTTTGTGATATTTATAAATTTAAATTCCGTCTTCCAATAAAGAATAATAAAATATCAAACAAAATAAACTTTTATGCACCTTGGTGGAAGATTATGACGATCACAAACCAAAAAGTTTCAAATGTAATCTTTGTGATTATATGATCTATGGTAGACTCTGCAACCCAACAAACAAATGAAAAGATAATTGTGAAAAATAAATATAATAACAATCGCTGCTAAAAACCATCCCCTTAGCTCAATATAACAAAGAATTCGAACATTGTTTAAGATAAAAGTACAATAAAAATAAAATAAAAAGAAAACCTTAATTACAAAGAACAAACTGAAATAATTCATATAAATCTTACTCATTATTTTCCCGAATTCATCTTAATAAGCATATTTTTAATATATTTAATGTTTTTCAAATATTTTATACCAATACCTCTCTACAGGAAAAGTCAGCTGATTCGCCGTCAGCTGAAATATTCCACAACTTTATAGTGAATAGCGAAAAGTATTTAAAACAGTGAATTTTTCGTATTTGGTGTGAATGATATTTACAAGATTATTTTTGTTAAGAGAATAAGCAAATATTGGTGTTTTAAAACTTAAATTTAATCAAGGCTCTAACAGTATATTGAAGATAACATTTTTTAAAAATTAATATCTCAATCACATTACTTTATACATTTTTGTGATCAAATTATATGTAATGCTTTTTTTTATATTAATTTTTATAAATAAATTATTTATACAAGTTAAAAAAGCAATTATTACGCTTCGAAATATCTCTTATTTATGATAATTGCGCTCAAATATATATAATTCGATAAAAAGAACATATCTAACAAAAAAAGAAAATATCTCTGAATGATTTTAAAAATTAATTTTCATCTAAAAAATTACGGCACCAAGCTTTCCTAAAAAATCTCTCGCATAACTACTCACATAGCTTGCAGAGGCTTAAATTCTGGGATTTGACGGTTTCCGGTGCTTTTTTCTGAATATGGCTATGTCATTAATATTTAAAAACCAATATATATACTATTAGCACTTCTATCTATATTTGACCTTAATAGAATTAATTTATATTGGTGGCCCAATATAAACTCGCTTGAACAAATTTATATTTAGCATATTTTAATAGTAAAAAAGAAAGTTCAGCTGATTATTTATATAAAAAAATTCGGCAAACTAGGCATTCAATTTATTATAAATTATTCCATATATCAATTTATATTTTCACATCGAAATATTTTAAATCCCCAAATTTTCACACACATTTGTGCATCGTTATTTTAAACAAAACAATTTTTTCAATAAAATGCTTAAATTTTTATGATTTACTTTCTTTTTATCAGTTACATGAAGCTTTTTAAAATGGAATTTTGTTAGTGATCTTTTAGAGATTAAAAAAATCACAAAAAACCATTTAAGATAAAGAAGAAAATAATGAATATTTATAAAGATTTTCTTATAAACTGTAGTGGTAGAAATTATTGTGTTCACAGTATAAAAAAACGCATAGTAATAGTAGTAACAATAATAGTAATAGCTACAATTATTTAAATAAATAAGTCGTAAACCACAAAAATAAGGAAGTGAAAGAAAGCTACAGCTCTATAATGATTTTAGTGAATTCCGTTCTACTGTGCCTGTAATATTCCTTCATTTTTCACTCTTTGTAAAGTTTTATAGGCCCTTCCTAAGAATCCTTAGGATAGTAGAACAAAGGAAGAACTAATTACTGAGATGGGACATAATGATCAGCATATTTGCAGGAAATACCGAAGCATTGAAAAGCGCCCATATGATGAAAAAAATATACACTTCCCATGTGCATCTATGTTATATTCTTACTCCACTCACATCGGAACGCAAGTAAGTTCAGCAATTAGGTATATTCGTTCTCCAATACTGAAATGCTTGCTTCATTCTGAAATTGAGTATGTTTTTTATTTTAAGTTTAGAAAACCATTGTCACAACATATTAAAGCTTCCAAAAATATCAATGGTAATTTTATAATCTAATTACGACTAACTGGCATAAAAAGTTTATTTTGTGATGACGAAACAACAAAAATCAACAGTAATTTTACTACATTGTTTTATAAAATATCAAATAAAACAGCCTTGAAATATTTTGTATTTTCGACGATAGAAACACAATTACATATAAAAACTTACATAAACAGCATTTCCAACTACGAAATTTTTAATATATGTTTAAAATTCAAAACAGAATGTGAAATTCTTGTCATAACTACTGAGAATAATCTACTACTATATAAATCACACAATTTATATATTAGAATTCAGGATTATCCACATGCAAATGTCGTTCATGTTGCAAAATTAAAATCTAATATTGAAAAAAAATCATCATTATACAAAAACTATAAATATAAAAAGGAATGGAATGATTTCCAAAAATAAAACAAAAGACTAAATATCAAATAATATAATTGTGTCTATTATTTTATGCAAGTTCAAAAATACAGAACCAATCATAAAAAAAGGTGACAATAAAAATCCAAAAATTGTTATAAATCAACAATTTTCATATCAAAAATCGTATGGCTGAATATCTGCAAGATAGAAGATTGGATTTTGTTCAACCGTATAAAAAATTTTTGAGTTAGGAGTATTCTTAGATTAAACATGACACAAATCAAAACAAATATTACGTTTTATATCGATTTTAAAATTATATCTTATAAGTCCATAATATAAGTAGATCATATATAAAAAAAAATACAGTTTATTTTTTTTCTTGTTATTATCTCAGATAACATCTTAATTTGCTATAAATAGAATAAAACTACCGTACTCTATAAATGACCGTCTACGGTAGCGTAAAAAGAGGTTATAAGAAGATGATTTTTGAAAAATGTTTTTATTTAATTAAACTTATTGGAAGTCTCGGATTTTTTCCAATCGAATAAAAAGCTGCCTTTCGCTTTTATCGTTATCTTAATATGCGTTTTTTTCATTCACAAATCATCTTGTTAATTATAAAAATTTTATAGACAGTTTTCAAAGGCAAATGTATTAGATCATTGATAAAAGAGTTCAAATTTATAGCTATGTACAACTATGACAATCAAACAAAAAAATGATAGGTAAAACAAATGTGACAAGTTTACAACATACCACATTTATCATGTGAATTTGTGAATGCAGTAATACCATTTATCCTAAAGAAATATTAATGTGTCAATTTTATTCTGTAAAAATATTTTTTTCTAAATTTTAAATAATAAATATTTATCACTACCTTTTTATTGATAAATTTCAATTTATTGTAAAAAAGATTTGATTTAAGAATTAAATTAAGAAAACTATAGAGTTTTGTACCAAAATTAAATCAAAAAAATTTTACAATGTTTGTAAAATTTACTATTTAATAGAAAAATCCATGCTAAAATGCAAAAATGTGTTGTATTTTATTAATTTTTGCATTTTTTTTACAGAAATTGATTATCTGAATTTGATTTTGTAATAAAAACAGTTTTTTGTATGTTTTTATAAAATAAAAAGCATTTTTATATAATTCTGTAAAATATTTACACCAATTGACATCTATCAGATGGAGTTCTTAATATATAAAAATTTATAAAACCATGTTTATAATACTTTTAAATCAACTATAATTAATTTTTTTTGATAATCAATTATTTTTAAGATTAATAAAATCATTAAAATTATCGGATAGATAAATTTTATCAAATTAAAAATATATTTGTATTCATATGAAATATTTAATGCGTTAAATTTATGAATATAATTTATGTTTTTTTATTCAGCAAAAAGTAATTCAGAATAATTTTATACAAGTAATATTCAACTTGCGATTTTTTTCAAATCAGCTTTATTTTTCAAAATAATCCATTTTTGTTTACATAATAAACAAAAAATTTTCTGTAAAAATTTTTAACATACAAAGGTTCAAGAAATTCGGTTTTTATGTGTGGTACACTTTAGAATTGTGCAATATCTAGATAAATATTAAATATAGAATTTAATGTAAATGAGTTATCAAATTGAATTTAAATTATAAAAAATATTAGATTAGGGATTTCGATATCGTAAATTCAATAGTATGAAAATTTATCATTTATAATAATAGGAAATAAAATTAAAATGGAATTAAAGCTCACGAACTTAATATATCAATAAATTCAATATGGCATACGAAGCAATAAAAAGAGAGAGGAATGTGGAATAAAGATAGAAATAATAACCTTAGAAAATTTGAATCGTAGGGACACAGTTACAAAACAGATTCCACTGAGGACCAATAGAACCTCACAAATAAAACAAATTATTACAAATGTGATATGTTTATCAAATAATTGTTTTAAAAAAAAGTTATGTGGTTAATGGGAAATTATCTAATACGTTTTTAGTTTATGAATCTTATCTGTTATTTTTAAGTGTTTTACTATTGATTTTAATTATGATTTTTGATTAGGACGAAATAATGGTATCTTATATGTTAATATTGATAAGTTTATTGGTTTTATAGTATAATTGATGATTAGTACTTTTAAAAATTGTAAACATAAACATAGTTTTTTTTAAATAAAATATGCAATATAAAAATTTCTCATATAATATATCTAGACCAACTTCTTCCAACAACAATGATAAAAAAATAATTTAATCAACATAAAATCTCAAACAGCTAAAATACTCGGCAATTTTTAGAATTTTGTCTTATACTATTAAAAAAAACAGTTTTTAGTGAATTAGTTACTTTTTAAGATTATTTACAGCTAAAAAAATATCTAAATGACAGCAATTTGATTATATTCATATACAATGCTATTTTCTACTTTAGAAAATTGTATTTTATATTGCTAAAATTTGATAAGTAAGATGTTCTCATAAAGTATAGGTTTCCTCGCACTGCGCGCGACATTTATTAATAATTTTCAAATTTGTAACCCAATCAATATAACAATCTTACTTTTTTTATGATATTAAAGAATAGGTAATTAAGTATTGAAATAAAAAAACACCACAACCAGTTATATAAAATATTTGCAAACATAAAAAGTCTACTTTCTTTTTATTGATAAAACTAAAAAGCAGAAGTTTGTACACACTGATACTTCTAATAATGGTCTTTAACAAGCGTTATTTTTTAATTCGTGAAACTTTTACTTAAGAGAAACATTTTTTAGTATCGATAAATCTAATAATTTCTTTCCTTGCCAAAATAATTCACATTCATGAATATAATATTTAAAACTTTTTCATACTGAAAATATATAAAAACAATAAATTTAAATATTTTCTATATTTTATATTGTAATTTGTATTCATTTGTTACCTTTAATTCATAATAAAATACATAATATACTCAAATGAAATTGGATAAAAATAGCTAATAAATTATTATATCTTGGTATTAACTAACATAGTCTTACGTTGCAACTGGGTATTACTACTTTTTTCGCGTACTATAAACAGATATCACCTTTTTGCGTAAATTATATAATCATAATCTGATATTCTGTCCTATAAATGATATTTGCAGCATGGAAAGCAATAAAATTATTTTCTTTTGCATGAAAAAAAAATCAAAATGTTTATTTGTAGATATATTTCATTACTATCTTTTTCCGTATGTTGATTATTAAAATAATATAATTGATTTATACTAGATTCGATATTAGAAAAGATTTTGAATAAGTTAATTGATTGATACTATATTCGATATCAGCAAGAATTTTGAATGTATATTATAATTTATAATTCTTTGAGAATAGATTCAAAATTTATCATAACAAAATAAACAAAAAACGTTATTAAAACCAGCAAGATTATAAGATTATAATATAGCAAGAAATATTTAAAAAATTAAGTAAAAACATGTTCTAAATTTTTAATATTCGACTTCTGAACTTACAAATGAAATCAATAATAAAATATAAAAAATGAAGCATTTTTAAATAAAACATTTCACATTAATCGAAACTATAATTTATGAAGATTTTATTGTTTTTAAATAGTTTGTTATTGAGAATTGGAAAAATTCACACAATTAAGTGCGATAATAAAATATTTGGCGAAAATTTGTTTATAATATTAACTCGCATAAAATAAAGCACAGAAAAAATTAAACAATCAAACCATTTTATATAAATTTTCAAAATATAGTTTTAAGACTCACAAATCAACGCGACAAAAATCTTGTTGAATATTTTAATAATAGAAATCATAGCTTCGTTTAAATGAGATGACATATAATTTTGACAATTTTTTTTACATAAATTGAATCAACGATCAGGTTGTACAACATTATAAGAGAAAAACAATCATTAGATTTTTAAAAATAGGTAAATTACTATCCGCTAAAATATTTTTGTTGCAATTGTAGATTAAGTAGTGAATATTGAGCATCTTTGAACGTATCGATTTATTATTGTATTTTATATAAAATATATTTTCGTTAAGTAAAAAAATTTTTAAAGATGCCAAATTGGATACTATAGCATTCCACCACGTCATTGAAAAGAAAAGGTTTGCTGAACTTTTATTTTTCCTTAAGAATATACTTATATTGAATGCTTTTTTTGAAAAAATTTTTCATGACAAATTGTAATAAGATTCGTCTGTTGTAATAAATTCTAAAAATATTCAGTTAAACTTAAAATTTTTTTGCAAAAAAATATATTTTTTCATCCCCAAAGATAGAACTTTTGTTTTACTTAGCATTCGTGCGAAAGAATGTATTTTTAAAATACTAGATTTTAGTTTAAAAAGCCTTTTAATAAAATTTTTTGGAAAAACACAAATTAGTCGCATTATGAAAGTATTTTCAAAATATTTAATGATTTACTTATTCTTTTTCTTTCTGGCTTGTGACGCTGTGTTTCTATTAGAAATTGAATAAATATCACACTATGAAATATGAAAGATTTTAGAGATATTTATTTGAAAAATACACACCATTTCAAAAAGAAATTAAAAATCTAAATCAAAACCAAGAAAACAGATGTAAATGTAGATAAAATAAAATTTTTTATGGTTTTTTTATTAAATTATTATCAGAAAAGTACATTTTATAATTGATAAATCAAAATCATTAAAAATATCTGTAA
>AFBI03000110.1:0-119030 GCA_000230595.3 Edhazardia aedis USNM 41457 | reverse complement strand
GGTGATGAATTCGAAAGGTAGTATATTTTTATTATATTTTTGTGTCGTTTGCTTAAGTTTTACAGTTTTGTACACAAACTGTCAATTATATGTGACTTAGGTGCTATTAAAGGATTATATATATATATATATGTATGTTTATATAAAAAATATAAATAACTATGCATCTTAATATAATATAGATAATTTATACTTCAATACATAATAAAATGTAAAAAAAAAACATAAAAATTTTTTAAATAACATCAAAAAGCAATTTTAAGAAATTACACATAATATTCTAAAATTGAAAGATTAAAAACCAAATTATACAAGTTTAACTGCAATAAAAATTTATAAAATGGTTAAAACACTCATATTAATAAATGAAATTTAAATAATGAACATGTTATGAAAAAGAAGCTTTGAAAAATAAAAATACATTATATTTAATAAATTATTATATTTAGTGTCAGAGAATATGACGAATAACACCTACCCAAGAGGTTCAAATATAAAAGATATAGGCTTTCCTTAAAAAACTGGAGTGGGATCCTGCGTGATGAGGCAATTAATGTTATTACAAAAAATCACCCAAAAACAATTACAACAACAATAAGAACAAGAAATAAGGTAGAAAAGAAGAATGAAAACATATTACAAGCTATAAAAACGTCATTAAATTTAGAATATTGAAATTTACAGCATTTTATTAAAACCAAAATTAAGCGAATTAATATTCCTCATATAGACAATTAATAATTTTGCTTTGTATTTTCAACTTCGTATCAAGCACTACCGAGCGGTCAAAAGAAGGTTCACCACCATTGACCTATCACATAAAGCTAGGTTTTAAAAACTCTTTTAAAACATTTGGGAGCCACAGACGCTGACAAAGGTGTTTAGTAGACTTGAATATTTGTCTAAGTTCAAAAAAATTAGTAGAATTATTAGGTCTATAAACCAATAGAAAAATCTTCTTCAACAATTCAATTTTTATCGCTTTTATATTGCTTTCCTGATTCTATTTACTTTTGAACCCTTTTCTTATAGTGAAAACAAGAATATAATTTAAAGTTTTTATAAAAAAAAATTTTAACTCAGAATCATAAAATTGTTGTGAATCTCATAGATAACATCTTTTGATTCAATTTTCCAAATGCGTTTAATATTCAGGCATATCTTTTTAATTTTTATTTACATTTTTTTTTGTTACTATATAGATTCTTAAAACATATTTTCCAGTGGATATTTATACAATTATATATTATTTAGTGCAGAAAATACAGTAAAAAATGTGCAATGTTTATATCTTTTCTTAAATTTGCTTGTTTTTTTCTCGATTTTTTCAATACATCTAATATTATCAAAATTTTTCAATGTAATATTTTCAATGTTTTATCTATTTCTTGAATTTTCCGAGATTTCAAATGTTTGATCAACATTTCAAAGGCTAGAAACCGTTGATTTTCATTAATATGAAAATTTTTACCGTTTTATTTTTTAATCTTTTTTTATACATGTGATCAATCCAAATAGCTTAAATAAATACAAATATTTGTATCTATATAAGATAAAAAGGTTCTATAATAGTCTTAAAAACCCTGATTCTTGTAAAATTTAAAATTGAGCGAAACAGTTACCGCACATTTACACTAAACAAATGTTTCTTCTGGCAATTTAATAAAGCATGAATAGCAAGTAAGAGTATTAAAACATAATAATTGTATTTTACGTGAAAAATTAATAATCAAAATATTTCCATCATATAAAGTATCGTAAATAGATGAAAAGAAAAAACGATTGCAATAAATAATATAAGCGTATTAATTTTTGATTATTTAAACTTTATTTTGTATATTAACCATGAAAACCCTTTTATAAAATATCCTGATATTGTTCTGCTATACTTTACACACCCTTTAAGGCACTGAGAATCTAATCATTCTAGAACACGAAAATATAAAGCCGAAAGATACATACATTTCAGAAATCATAATAATGTGTTATAAAAAATTTACCCATCAAGTCTTCATTCTTAGTTAAACTTGTATTATGTAAAAAAAATGATTTTATTATTGTTGTGTTTTTCAGATATCCTAGATACCAATGTTTCTGCATTTTTAGCTCAAAACAAACGCACACTTCAAATAGTTTCCTTAAAAAGTTTTGTTTTGTTTAATCTATCAAACTATTTTTATTTTTTAAATCATATGATTTTACATTGAAAAAATCTATCCATAATAGTTATAAATAGTAAAACTTTAAACTTGTCAGTATAAACATATAAAAAAATTCTTTTAACTGAACAAAATGTACTTAAAAAGTTTTCAAACACTGTATATACATGATTTACAGGTATTTAGATCTATATCATGTTTAATTCTTTTTTTAATAGGTATTTATTTCAATTTTGCATTAGATGGCAAAAATAAACTGCAATTTTAAATATTGTAAATTAAAATATAAATTCAAATCAAATAAATATTTTCTATGACAATTTTCCTGCAAAACTTTTAATTATAAATGAATGCTCTAATTGTGTTAAAGTAGTTAATTGTAAAATATTATATATATAAACGTTGCGAATTTGGAAAAAACTATGTGTTTGACTTATATAAGGTATTTTAAAAGAATGCTTTGAGTCCGAAATGCTATTTTTCCAATATTTATATAGTATTAATAACAACCTTTCTTTGTTATTAAAAAAATTATTAAGCTTTTTTAAAAATTTAAAGGAATTTCTAACTATCTTTCTAAGCATTATTAAATTTTATATTTACTTTTTAAAAATATCTTTAAATTTTGAACGGTGTGAAACTGCACAATCTAATCTTAAGATAAGAATTGGGGTAAAAAAAATAACAAAAAAATAAATATTTTTACAAGATTCTAGCCAAGACGTTTTTTATTTGAAAAATTGTAAAAAAAATGCTTTTGTTTGCAATGAATACATGTATATTACTTAATAGACAGTTATTCATTTCTGTTTGTTACTTTTAGAGCCGAAGAACAATAAATGTATCAAATGGTTAAAAGCAAATTTTATTTACATGCGTGACCAATATTAAAGCATTTCAGTTTGAATTTTACATTTTAATCCGTTTGTTTTTGTTTTTTAAAATATATAATAAATGAATAATTCTTACCCATGGAAAAATGTTTTTAATTTCAAGTGTCCTCATTATAGGAACCCAGAGTTTGATTGTTCCCACGTTACGAGGCTGGAGAAATCCACAGTAATCAATAATTAATTTTTTTCATACGAAATTTTTTACACTAGGCAGTAAATATCATAAAAAAAGAAAAATATAGGTAATGTAGATATTTCAAAATTATTATAGTTTCAAACAAAACTTGATAATGTAGATATTTGCTGATTTTCATAGAGACCTAAAATTGACGTTAAATACTAAATATATTATTGACTATTGTAAGGCACAAATTTTATCATGTTAAATATTCAAAAGTTTTAATAAATAAATAATTCTATGTATCGCAATCTCATTGACTTACCAAATTTGTTATTTTAAATTAGGAATTTTTCTTTCACATTAAACTGATTATTTGATATTTATATATTTATATATAACACATTTTAATTGAATTAAATAGTATACAAAATTTCGTTTCTAGCATGTAAATCTCATAACACATAAAATTTTTTAAAAAAATGCTATATTTAGTATCTTGAAAGAACAAACGAAAAATAAATTAATATTTACTAATGAAAATTTATTTGTACTTGGGTTCTAAGCTTTCATAAAAACATGATCTTAATAAATATGTTGAAACAGAAAAAATCGCACACAAAAACATCCGTTTTGAAAGTATTAAAGTCTAAAAATAGAACGTATTTTTAAATTCTAGATTTATACGTGTCGCGCTCCAAATTCCTTTGGCTAGAGTCGCGCAAATAAAGCATGAAAATAGAAAAAGATGTTAGTAGTTTGTTGATAATTTTTATTAAAAATAGAATTTTCTTATATCTTTCGCATATTACTGACTTCAAAAACAGTAATTTTATCTAAATTTGTTTTGATACACTTCAATAATGTGCATACAATTTCGATTTTTGTGTTTTATTGCTGATTGAGAATTATATTTTAATTTCAGATATAACTTTCGATTTTCTGTTTGATTAATTTCAAGATAATGATTTAGATGTCAATTTCAGTATGAAGTAAGATAACATGCAGTTTTGATTCAATTACGACGATATGTATTTTCTTTATTACCTATATTTTCTAAATATTATTTAAAATAGTTAAGATTTATTCATTATTCATTCCAAAAGATTTTCGCGATAATAAATTTTTACAGTGAGATATTTCATAGATTTTGGTAATTACAATACAAATTTATCAAGAAGGTAAAAAAATAGTACAGAGACAAGGATCAATAAAGGTTAAATGATTCAATATTTTGGAGGAAATAATATTTTTAAATTTTAAAGGCATATTTATAACAGCTATGGTGCTAAAACAAACATAAAAAAACTATCTAATATTTTTAACAATGAATTCATTAGATAGCAATTTTTTTAAAAATTCATCACATCTCTGAAGCATTAAATAGTGAATATCATGTTGATTTAAGATTTTTGTTCTCTCTAACTTTTATCTTATTTCAAAATTTTCTTTGTAACTTTTCCTTTTTACTATTTATAATCTTCCACATCTTTTTGTTTTTTTTAAAAATTCAAGAAATCAAAATATTGCATTCTCACCTGTTGATAAAAAGAGCATTCGAACTGTTGGATTATTATGTGTATCTAAGAACTATATCTCTGAAATATTTTTGTAACTACTTTTGATAATTTGATATATTTTTAAGATTTATTATTGATCAAGTTTCTAATATAAATTATATTAGAAAAATTTATCACATTAAATTATATATAAAAATACAAATATAAAATTTAATCTTGGTCAATTTTAGCTTATTTTTAAAATACATATTTAAATAAACTTAAAATAAAATTTCATCAAAAATAAATTTTAATTATAGTTTATTTATAATAATTTATCTCATTGATTTTGTTCAATTTGAAGTTGACTGCAATCTCATCTTTTAAATAACGATGGGTAAAAATAATCCAAATAAAAATATAAATAATTTTCAATATATTAAAAACCCACAGATAAAAGTCATTTTTTTGGTATCAAATTAAAACAAACCAACAACATCAAAAGAAGTATCAACATAAAATCGAATTTTTTTATTCTATTATATTTTTTGTCAAAGTTATGATAATCAGAAAGTTAGTAAGTTACCAGTTTACCTTAAGCAATTTTTGTTCGACATATACAATCGATTTCATATTATTTTTTCAAATTGAACATAAAAAACAGATAAACAGTTTTTGGTATATTTTATTTTTTTGATCTTTTAAAAAACAAGTCGAAAAATAATTTTTTCCTGATAATCCAGCTACACCAAAAATTACTACCGAAACAACATAAATTTTCTATGTCAATGCTAATGCTGATATTTATGAATAAATGTGTCGCTTTCTATAGATTTCTTTGTAATTTATAATGATTCTCAGAATAAGTATTTTAGATTACTTTAAAATAGTTTTTATTTCAAGAAATTTATTCGATTTCTGTTTTTTATTTAAATTGTATGATTTAATTTAAGTTACGTATCGCAATACACCAATTTTGACGTATAATTATAACGAAAAAATTCTTTTTTTAATACTACCGCCGTTTTCAGCATGATGAGAAATATCGTTCATAACTAAATAAATATATCATGTTATAAAATTATTTGTCGAATTGTTTTATATGATAATTACTTTTAACAGGTAATTATTAATACAAAAACCGTTTTCAAGTAAAACATATGCTACAACCGAAACACATTAACTTTTTTCAATAATATAAGTCAACAAATTATGTGATTTTGGTTCATTTGATGTAAAAAAATCCAAGTCAATTAAACATAAACTTTGTGAATCAATAAGATATAATTTTATTTGAATTTTTGTATCATTAACACTACAGAATTAAGATAACTTCATTACAACGAAATCTAAAACAGTCACTTATGCAGTTTCAGGTTTTTTATATCATGCCACATTGATTGAAAACAAATGAGAAATTTTTAAGCGTTTAGATGTTGGGTGAATTTTCAGTTCGAAGAGATAAAAAAATAGAATTTATATAATGGATATTATGACAGTATTATGGATGTTGCATGGCTGCAGTGAAGGACTTGAATTCTTTTAAATTTTTCAACAAATAAGATCTCTCCAAATAAGATCGGTGCCCACAACTGGTGGCCCAATTACATATTGACATGAAAGTCGTGGCAACTATTACAGCCTGAAAATAAATCATGCCTATGATAATCACTGGAAAAACTTCGCTCTGTGACTGTTATGCTAAGAATAGTTTTATTAATAAATCACCATTGAACAACACTATTCTTTCTCTATTTAATAATTATTTAACTAAACATAACAATAATAATAAACATAACACACGCAATTTTATTGCCCACATAGTATTGAACCTTTTTTTATTGTCGTAAGAGTAAGTAAAAAAAAACAATTTTTTGACTTTTCAATTGAATAATTTTTTTATAGATGTTTGGTATTAAGGTTCTAAGGATTTAACATTATTTTTGTCTCATATTGATCTCAAAACTACAAAAAAAAGTTTTTTTTATAGTAATCTTTTATTTATTTTTTTATTGAAAGAAATGCAAATGCGTGATAAAAAAAGGAAGCCACTATTATTTATTGAGGTTTTTAATTTAGAATATAATGTAAACAAAATTATTAATATAACGAATACAGTTGTACCAGCTAGAGTTTTCTACCATAATAAAATTATATAGTAAAGCAAAATAGATTTTTTTGTTTTGTAATAATATAATTGCATAAAAAAATAAATTTTACATAAAAAATGTTTTTGAAACACCGCTAATTGTGTATAATTTTAGAAAAGAGAAAAAAAATTATAAAAAAAAGAAAATAATGTTTGCCGATGTTTATTATGGTGGAAAAGGTGCCCTAACGGCGAGTTATAATAAAAGAAACTATAGAAAGTGACAGTAAACGATATTTATAGCATTGTAACATATTAATTGAGATTAAAGATTGTTTATTCGCATAATTTCTATCATATTATCAGCGTCACTATATTGACGCTTTTGTTCTCTTCCTTTATGATTTTCAACGTTTGTTCTAAACATTGAGTTAAGACTATTCAACACTATTTACAACAACAAGTGTTACATTTAAACATATTTCGAAAATTATTAATTATAACTATATTTTTTCATCCCAGTTATCGGCCTGGTGCCACCTATTTCTTTTGTCCTTCTTTCTGATATATTCTTTTTTTAAAGAAGCGAATCTAGGTCTTTTTTTTTGTTCGAAAATTTTCGAACGCAATTTGATTGTTTAGTTTCTCTTATTGTTAATTTTTTATTTTTACAACCCTTCTAAATACATGCATGTACAACTGGGGCACTGTAATACTTAATAATCTTGTTAATGAAAAATATAATAAAAATAATAAAATGTGCTTATTTTGTTAGTTCCTCAAGTCAATTTACATATTTATATTTTAAATTTTTTTATGTGTCGTTTCTATAATTAATTATGTTAATATTGTAAATAGATATAATTTTTTATTCTTTTATTTAAAAATAAGAGACTGTAATTATGCGTAAACCAAGAAAATATAAAATATACACTAAAACTTATAAGTACTGTAATAAAAGAGCATTGTCCAATATTTAAAACAAATAACAGGGATTTATCTTAAAATTCTTTTTTAAAAAATAAACTAAATAATACATCAAAATCAGTATTTAAAATCCCGAAAAAATATCCTCTTTGCACAAAGAGTGATTATAGGAGAGTTGTATTTCACTCGAAGGATATGGAATAGCAGTTATATTTTTTTATCTTATTGTATCATGAAATTATAAATATGTAAAAATATATTTTAAAATTTTTGTTTAAAAGCCACAGATGTTATTATGTTCGAAATATACAGAATAACTGAAATATTAATTTGTCACAGTTATAAAAAGAGCGTGCCTATTAATTATATAAAAAGAAAAATATTATATCTTCACGATATTTATATTGAAATTTTTATATTATCTTTGATGTTTGAGAAATTATGTTGAGCAGATTTTTCCTCGTACATTTATATAAAAATAAACAATATATATCATATTCACAAACGATATTTTATATTATTACTGCTTTAAGTATCTCTTTAATTTTTAAAATTTGTAGTCAATATGAAAATTTTAAAAGAATTTTTGCACAAAAAATTTATTCAAGATTTCTGAGGTGCTAATCTTTTGATTTGTCATGCAAAAATTATATGGATCTTTTTGAATTTTTTAGATTGCCACTTTTTAATATATGTTTTCATTTTTTACTATTTTGATAAAGTCTTTGCTGGGTTTGTGCTGCACAAAGACTCTTTCAAGGTTTCATAAAATCTGTTTTCAGTAATAATTTTTTTAAATTTATTATTTTTGTTTAAGTTGATCTCTGAAATAAACAGAACAAAACATTTATTAATTCTATTCCTTTTTTATAAGCCCAAAGACTTGAAATATCATGTATTTGATGAATTTTTTTAAATTATTTTTAATTTTTTATTTTTTTTGCCTCTTGATTTAAAATTTGTATTTTGTTAAGAATTCATAAGAATGTGATTAACATTCATGATTATTGTATACAAAAAATTTGTTAACAAATTAGCCATTTTCGGCGGAAATTTTAAATGACCAATTGCAAAGAAAAATATTTTTCAGCCTTTTAAAATTTACAAAAGGAGTAGTTTAAATGCCAAATGCCTTATCATCCAAAACTGAAAAAAAATTTTCATTGAAAAATTGTATTTTAAAAATCATTTCAAAGAAATTTAGGATAATTTTTGTGTATTTCATTTCATTCTGGTCTTTAAAATAAATTTAAAGCTTTGGAAAAATTTCTTATTAGATATGAATATTTGTGATTATAGAATCAAAATATTGCTCTAAATCGCATATCCCAATAAAAATTATTCGAAGTTACAGAATCATGTGTTGATACCAATCTTTTGTGTTCTCTTCAGGATCAAGCATGATACAAATGTATAATTAATGCATTTCGAGACTAAGCTTTAATTGTCTAAGTATATACAATTAAAAATACATTGACGGGAAAAACAATAATAAAAAAATCTAATAATAACCAATCTTTTTTTCTTATAAAGGCACCCCAAAACAATAATATCATGTATTTTATAACCTCTTTCGTCTATACCTTGCATAACTGAGATATGGATCATAGAGTGGCCCAAAATATTAATGGCGTTATAAACCAAAGAGTTGTTTTGTCAATCATTTTACATATTTGGAACTTGAATTCCTTGTTTAATTTTTTTCTTATAATTTATAAATTAACTTGTTTATTCTTTGCGAAGTTGAAGCTGCATTATTAGCGAATGAAAAAGGTAATATATATTGTTAAAATGACAGTTTGTTTTTATAAAAGTGTAATATATAGCAAATATAACATTTATTACCTAATTTGATGTATATGTTTAATCTTTCTATTGCGATAATCAAAAGAGATTTATATTTTTAGATCATTATTTCTATCAAATTTCATATCAACATGAATAAGCAAAAATAACAGCATGTGCGATTTAGATCTTTTTGATAAAATAAAAAAAAGCTTTTGTAACGTGAACCATGGCGGTTTTATATTTATAAATAATTTTTTAAACAAAATATTAGTGAAAATTTTAATTATATATGATAGGTGAAAAAATATAAGTTGGTCAAATAGATAAATCTTCATCATTAATAGACGTCTTAGATTATCACTAAAAATTTTTTAGTATTGTAAAAAAAACTAAGGATTAGCATATTACAATATATATTAACGCATTTAAATATAGAAATATATATAAAAGAAAAGTTATATATGATACAATGAACTTATAGTAATAAACAGTGTAGGAAAAAACAGATAAGTTTTTTATTCGTAACGTTCGATTTTTTTTGCATTTGTTTAGTATTTAATATTAAAAATGATAAATAATAATTTTATGATTTTAATGCAAAAATAAGACATTTAGATTTATGACTTGCAATTAAATATAAAATATCTCAAATAATCAAATTAAACAGAAACTTAAAAACATTTGCAGTGAATGTTAGAATTTAGCACACTTTTTATAAAATTTCTTGATAAAAATTCTTACAGGTATTCAAAATAAGAAAGCATTTTTAATGTTAAAATTAGATTATAAAAAATTTTCGGTTTATGAAATTTACATATTCATATCTTTTTGGATATCAAATTTTTATAAGTAATGAAATTACTATAATACAATTTTTCTTACCAAGAAATATAATTATTAAAAAATATGAATAAAAATTTCACAAAGAAATTATATCAAAACATGATGTATTATATTATTAAATAAATGTTGTGACATTTTTTGCGAAAAACAAAATTATATATATTTGTTGGAACATTTTATTAATTTTCACGGTGTTTTATACATAAATTTAACATTGATTTTTTTATCCTCTACTTTTAACCATTGAGTTTGATATAAGTATATTGTGTATAATTATTACAAAATAAAATATATATTATGAGTTTTGCAAATGTATGTTTTTGTGATTTTTGTTAGAATATTAGATTTTTTTATTTTGCACAAAAAATTATATATAGTAATATTAATAATGTAAAGCAACAGCTAATACTGATTGCGAAGAATTTTTTTTTTTATTTTCGCTCATTGTGATTTTTAAAAAGTACATTTTTCTTTCATCTTAAGGAAACTATAGATTTAGATCAAAAAATCCTTTAAAAAGTAAGTTTATAAAAAATATTATTTGATTTAAATAATATATGCATGTATTGCTAATCTAACAAGAACACAGATACGTTGCTTTATAACTTAAAGTATTTATATCTTATGATTGATTTTACTGTTTATAAAATTTTTTATATTTTAGAAATTCAAATGAAGATCAAAATAAATACATTTAGAAGTGTTGTTACAAAGTTTTGCATTTTTTCTTTGTTGAGATTGGTATATATATGAAAAGTATTTAAGTTAAATGATACTTTTTGAAACGTCCTTAATTCTAAATTACAACTTTTCATGTGTTTTTTCAAGATAATGGTAAATCATTCTAATTTTTCTTGAAAAGGAATTTATACTTTTGTTTCGATTTAATAGTTGTGAATAACACGTATTTCTTTTTTAATTTTAAAAGCCTTGATAATTTTAGCACCGCTAGTAAGTAATACTTTGGATGTGATATAACGCGATATATTAAGATAATTATCTGTTTTTTTACATCATATAATGTATTTATTATTTAAAAAACAATATAAACCTAACTAGGTTGTGCTCATTTAGTTTGTTTATTTATTTTTTTACCAATTTTATCAAAAAATTGCATATTTTCATTTCTTAAATCATAGTGACTATTTTTTTTTGTTGGTTGATATCTATAATGGGAAGAAATACAAATTTGTTTTTAGGTCAGATCAAGACGTAAAAAACTTTATAGTTGAATTTGTTTTCCATATCATGTGTTTCATGCTATTTCACATTATCAATTCACAAAATCTTAATTACAACTTTAATTTAATCTAATCTTGTGAAAGCAATTTTAATGTTTGATCAACCATTAGAACCTTATCTTTCAAATCAAAATAGAAGAAAGAACATATATATGTATTTGCAGAAAGAATCAGAAAAATATAATGTGTTTGTAGTGAAAGCCTTTTCTAAATAGATGTTCAACATATCAAAAAAAATTACTTTGAACCTTTTTACCAATAATATGTTATCAATTTCAAAAATTTAATCTATTGAATGATTATTGTTACATTTTTATGACATTATAATACCAATCGAGTCTATAAATCATATAATTACTCTATTGTCAGACTTAACTTCTAATTGCTTACTTTATTTTATATATGACCATTAAGTAGGATTCATTCATAAAACTAAGTGTCTGCTATCTATAAATAAAAAAATTAATACGATGAATCTCAGTAAAAATAAGTAACAGAAATATAAGAAGAGATACCAAGATTACGGCTGCATGGTATCTTCCCTTTTTTGAAGGAAGAAAACCATTTTGCAAATTTTATTCTAAAATACTAGAATAATGATTTAAATATATTTAAGTTTAGCTATTATTAAATTTATTTTTAAGATTTTTATTATTACTACTATTACTAGTAATACTATTAATATTTCACAGCATAAATCATCATTTTCGCTGTCATTATTATTTTAAAACTATTAAAAATTTTCTTTTACTTTTTCCCTCTCCTTTTTACTCCTAAATAATTTCTTCGATTTTTCTTAACTCTAAAATTTCACAATTTTTCTAAAATGGCAGTATTAGAAATTAGTTTTTATTCTATGCTGTTTCTCTTTCATTTCATAAGTAAAATTACAATATTAAAAATATTTAAATAGTATAAATTCCAATTAATAATAATAATTTATTGAAAATTAGTATAATTTATATAATTGAGATTTACGACAATTCATGTAATAATTACTGTTGACGCTAAGCGTCCAAAACGTCCAAAACTTATGTTAATAACTAGGAAAAATACGTTATAAGCGTAATTAATTAACAGTATGATAAATTTGTCTACATTTGTACTTTATTAAAATTCTAATATTATTATAAATGCAAAAACAATTATTTCATGATTTGTTTGTATTGTGAAATAGCGAAATGCGTCAAATTCTTTTCTAGAAAAAATAATAGCATAAATGTATTTATATAAATATTTACCCTTCCAAAAAATATATTTTTAATTCTTCATAAGTCTTCGAATAACAACAATTACTATGACAATTACATTAGATATAACTTTTTTATTATTTCTTTTACAATTATTTGTCGTCTTATTATTTTATTATTAATAAAATAGAATATGTGATAGATATATAACAGCATGCCTCGGAAAATCAGAGTGTTGATATAAAAAAAAATTTAACAACACAACCCTTTCTCTGTAAAATATTTTTTATCGCCTCTATAACCGGCCGCCCGCAGATTACCGCTGTGTTATAAGTCTGAAACTATAAAAAGACATTGAAATCGCCTCCCGTGAAATTCTTGGAACAAGAAAAAATAAGCATATGCCATTTTATAAGAAGAAAATACCAATTTTCAGCCAGAAAACGCATATAAATATATAATACTTCAACGAAAAAATTTTACATTCAATTGTACATTACTAAACATTCAATCTTGGAATTTCTCACTAACGTCTCTTTTTACGATTTTTATTTATAAGTTTTTTTCTAATATCATCTACAGATTCTCTATATCTAGAAAACTTTTTTTTTCATACAAATATAAAAATCACAAGCATTAATTTTTTTTTGCATTTTTATATTTTAGGATATTAAACAATTTTAATCTATGAACAGTGAAAACTGCAAAATGGATGGAATTTTGGTCGTAATCATCGCATGAGATGAGTCTTTCGTTAGTAAATAAAATAAGAAAACAAGTTTTATGAATAATATCTAATCTAACATATTTAATTGATGTAAAAACAAAGAAGAGGATATTTATCAAGCTACGAACAATTTTTTAAATTTTCTTTCATCCAGAAAAGATTTTTTTCAGAGCATTTTTTTATATAAATGTATTTTAATTATTTAAATGGCATTTACAAAAATTGTAAAATTGAAAAATAAATCCAAGGCAAAACATATAAAATAGCATAGAGCGCATCAAATCTATGTTTTTTGTATTATTTTAATAAAAAAATATATTTTTGAAATTTATTAATTATGTGTTTTCTATATTTCGTTTAACTTTGCCAGTATTTCCCACGAATCCATTCTACCTGAAATAGAAACTATGAATTGAAAAATGTGAAAAAGTCTACATTTTTTAACTATGAGTATTTTAAATCATTAAACTGGATGTTTTTAATCTTCACTTATATATGTTTTGTACATTCTTACTTCCTTAACTGCTATAAAAACAGCAAAACAAAAAATTAATAAGAAGATGATATATGAAGAAAGCGAAGACGAAACACATAGCACAACCCCAATTAGCGTATATATATTTTTTATAAAATTTGTACAAGAATCTTTAGTTTACGTGACAATTGTCACTTTAATTATTTTTCTTAGCTAAGGTCAACAAGTTTCCCTTCATATCAGCAAAAATATTTACACTGAATATTTGGCAATAAAAATACCAACATAATAATATTAATTCGAAATCACAATTCAAAGCGTAAGAAACAAATTGGAAAATAAAACAAAATGTTCATATAATTTAGTTTATTTATACTTGATTTTCATTTTAAATAATCATGACTCTAATACATGTCGAATAAAAAGTGAATTTTATTCCATATCTTAGTTAAATAAAAATTTTTATAAAAATTGCAAGAAACGACTATAAATTTTTGTGAATTTCTGTAATTATCTTTTAGTGTATGTCGGAAATGTGCAATTTCATATTTCAGATTTAAAGAAATAAAAATTAAAATTTAATTAAAATTAAATTGTGATTCAAAATTTTACTAATTAAAATTTTAAAAAATTTTTTAAATTGTATAAATATAATGATAAATAAAATATTTACTTTTTAATATAATAGTGAGATTTAATAAATTGCTAATTTATCAAAAAAAGCTATAAATAGGTGTGTATTTTAAAAGAGGAGAAATAAAAAATGGAAGAAAGGAAATTTTCAAAGAAGCATTTCGATGAAACATCTCGGAATGAAGATAATAAATACCACAATAACAACAGTGTGAATAATTAAAATAAAAATATTCTTTATATAAAGTTATAGGTATGAATTTTTAAAAATTTAAAAGCCTTTTTATGCTTTAAATTTTTTCTTACAATATTTTTTTTACAACAAATAATAAAATATATTTGAAGCTTTATGTTTTTTAGTAAAAAAACTAAAGAGAATCTCAGCATTTTAAAAACACAAATATATGCATATTAATAAAGCAAAAATCTACACTACATTATTTTAACGTAAAACCACATTATGTATGTATAACCCAAAATATAAATGTTTAAAATCTTATGTTAAAATTTTTAAAGATTTAAATAGGGTATATTTTACAAAAATCATTTGTAGAAAATTTTTTTGCATTACTTATAAATAACGATGCAGTTTAAAAAATTAAAGGATTTTAAAGAGTTTCTAATGATCTTAATGTTGATTAAATTCACTATTCATTTATGATAAGTCACAAATATATTCTGTTTTTTTATAAAAACTAAAATTTCAATTTTATATATTAATTCATACATTGATTGTATATTTTTTGTAAATTTTATCAATATAAATACATTATGTATAACGGAATTTTGTTCTTAAGAAAACGAAATTAGATAGGTCTAAGATAAATTAATGTAAGAATCAGATTATTATATTTTTTATTGTGAAAGAAAAGTATGGTATGATAGTTTTTTATTAATTTAAAAGTATTCAAAATTATGAAATCGAAATATTGTTTTTTGTAAATATGGTGAAAGTAATATTTTATAAAAAAATTATTTAGTGTATTTATTGTCCAATTACTTTTTTAAAAAATTGTTTGATCTTAATATAACAAAAATACATTCGTTATCAATTAGATAAAAATGGATGAAAGATCGAAAAAAAAAGAATTTTTTGCGCGTTATTAAAAGTTCAATATAATGATAAAATCTAAAATCCCAAATCAAAAAAATATGAAATAAATTTGATATAAAAATTTTTATTCATGATTCACTTTTATATGTGTATTATAATCTATTATAATAGTTAATAAAATCAAGTTAGATCTTTTATTGAATTAATTATAATTATTTTTTGCATATATTGAAATTCGAATTGAATATATTATAATAGATGTTTGGTTTTATTTAGTATGATTTTTATTTATTTTTTGATCATCAAATTAATAAAGAATTGCTTTAATTAAAAAATCTTAACATGATTATATTTTAGGCCTATTTAAAAATATTATTAACTTAAAAAACCCTTTACAATTAATTTTGGATTGCTTATTCAATGATTATAAAGAATATCAAATAAAAGATTGAAAAGATTACTAAGTGTAATTCATGATAATTTTAATTTTATAACATGCAAATTTACATATTTTTCTTTTTAAAAACATAGACAAATAAGCATTATTTGCTTACAAAATCATTTTACTAGGTTATATTAGATTAACCAAATTTATAAAATTTATGAGTAGAACTTATATAGATAATTTAATAATTATAAACTAATTGAAATATGAGAAAATATAAGCAGTTTTTATATTATCATATTAATTATAAGCAAAAATTCACCACTGATAATACAATAAATTTAATTAAAAATGATATTTATTAAAAAATTCTATATGTTTTATTAAAAGATTATTCTTTATCAAGTTTCGTAAAAGTATTTTATGACCAGTATTTCATATTTATATGCAAGTTTTACTATATTTTTAACTTATATCTGTATTTTATATCCTTTAAAAAAGAATTAATATAATTGTCTATTGCTTTTTTCAATTTATGTTTTTAACATTTATCATTATCAATTTATACAAATTTTAACCGCTTTATCAAGCATCTTTAAATATGATTTCTTTAGAATATAGTATTACAATTTTATAAAAAAATTTGTAGCTTTAAATGTTTTAAATTACTACAACTGGTAATTCTTTTTTCTATTTTTCATTTTTCATTTTACTTTTTTTCGCGATTTTTCCAGCTCGCAGATTATATATACGAAATTCCAGTATTACCCTTCAAAAATGGAAAACGACTTCAGCAATGCAAGCGGAGTAAACAAGCAGCAAGCAGAAATCGACGAAATACGCCGAATTGAAAATCTTCCGGATTTATGCCAGGCACAGCTTCAACCGCACGATTATCGGGCGAAAATTGTGATAATCGGCGATGGTGGCGTAGGAAAAACATCTTTCGTAAAGCGATTTATTGGCGACGGAGACTTCAGCCGTGC
Organism: Edhazardia aedis USNM 41457; assembly: GCA_000230595.3. Lineage (NCBI taxonomy): Eukaryota > Fungi > Microsporidia > Culicosporidae > Edhazardia > Edhazardia aedis. The sequence continues at coordinate 102,023 of AFBI03000110.1, read as the reverse complement.
GTACAAAGCGACAATCGGTGTTGAAACGAACTTTCTGTACTTCCAAACAACAACAGGCCACACAATTCTATTTGAAGTTTGGGATACCGCCGGCCAGGAAATCAACAGCGGATTGAGTGACATTTACTACATCGGTGCAGACGGATTCATTGTTTTCTTTGATGTCACCAGCAGAATCACGCATAAAAGCGTAAAAACATGGATTTGCAAGGCAGAAGGCGCAAACCAAGGAAAACAGAACTTGCCGATCGTTGTAGTTGGAAACAAAGTCGATTTGATGCGAGAAAGAAAAGTAAAGGCCGATAACGTCAGAAAAAGCATTCCAAGAGCCGCTGATTACACTGATATGAGCGTAGCTATTAACTATAACGTAGAAAAGGCATTTTTAATCATGGCACGAAGAGTTTTCAACGCCCCGAATCTCCAGTTCGTTGCGAATACTTACATTCAGCCAAGTGAAATTAAAACGGCTAAGCAGGATGCTGAAATGTTAGCTGCTCTTGAAAAGGCTCAGAAAGCTGATATTTTAGATGAAGAACCACGTGAAGAGTAATTTCTGTTCTATAGTTCATAATATGAGAAAAAAATACATTGATTATTAAAATATAATTTAAATTTTTTTTTACTTATATGCCTTTAAAATATAATCCTTATCATTTATTTAGTAATAATCTCGTGATTTGTCAAGTTTTGATTTTTTTTGTTTTATTGACTATTGATTAAAGTTTAATTTGAATTTTCAAATTTTATATGTATAGTTCAACGTTTAACACTATTGATTATCTTATGATTTTTCGTTTTCATTGTTTTAAAACAATCATCATGTGCGAAAAAATACAATAAGTATCATAATGGTAGTTAAAACCAATCGTAAAACATCAAACTTTTTAAAGTTAAAGAATATTAAAAGGTTTTTTGAAAAGATTTGTGCTATCTCAATAATACAAAGAATGAATATTTTTAACAATCTTTTACCAATTGCTTGCAAAAATTTTTCTCATTTAGAATACAAAAATTTTGGAATCGAATAAAATTTGTGATATTGAATCTATAAGAATATCTAATTTGTTTTTAGTTACGATCGATCAAATAAAATCAATATTAAGCATATTGCAACAAACAATTCCAAATAAGAATAACTAAGGCAGTAATGAACAATATAAAAAAATGAACTAATTAGAAAAACTGAATATTTGTATTGCCATATTAAATTTAGTTGATCACAGGAATAGCAATAAAATACAATCATATTTTTTTAATTTTAGTTGCAATAGAATGATGTGGTTTTACACTTATATGTAAAAAGAGAAAGTTTGGGTTATTCATTATTTGAAATGCCAATTACCACATATAAAAACTTGGTATTTTCCCTGTTTTAATTTTAAAAATATTTTAAACAATATAAAAATTTAAGCATCACCAATAGACATAAAAATATTTTTTTCAGATTTAAATTTTTCCCAAAATCTTTAGTTGCATTATATTTTTGTTAAGGTCTTGTAAACTCTCAAATAAATATTTTTAGAATATTTTATTTTTCTATTTGCATTCTAGTTAGATTTCATGTCGCATTTTATTAAATTTAAACTTATGTACAAATTACTATCTCTATTTATGCGTAATAGAAGGATAAAATTTTGATCATTATAAAAAAATGTGAAACTTCAATTTTGAACACTAAAAACCGTATTACAAAAATAATTTTTACTAAAAATAATCGTTCAATAAATCATAGTTTATGCTATAACCTGGGCTTTAGATTGCAATGATTCATACAAACCAATTACTCTAATTTTAAAAAATTAAAAGTAAGTAGAATTGATTTTAAATTTTAGAAACACAGATATTCATAAAGAATAAAACTTTTAAATCAGTCTTCCTAACAAATTTCATAAAAAAATTTTTTCAAATGTTTTTTGCATTTAAAGACGATTGTTATATTAAATTATATTTTTTAATTGTTTTTAAATGTTATGATCAAGTCTCATAAAGTGATTACAAATTTTTTTTATTTTAAAGAACTCTTTTATAATACATATATAATATCTAAATTTAGCACAACACACATATAAAAACTTTTTTCGTATTGCTCTTTCTACAAAAATTTGTAGATTTTAGTTTTCTAAATAATGCAACTTCACAAAATTCTAGTTTAATAAATAGTTAAATTTAATTGATTCAAACTGTTTGATTCTAAATGTTGTTTGTATCTTACTTTACAAAAATGGCTTATAAATTGTTTAAAATAAAAAATTGTGATATCTGTAATTTTTACCTGAATTGTTTGTAAATTATATGATAAATTTAAAGCACATAAAAAAAACCTATTATTATTGAGATTAAAAGAATAGCAATAAAACGATTGTATATTTTCTCTAATTAAGTATCAAATTAATAGTTTAAACGATGTAACATCAATAGACTTTATTTTTAAAGGATCATCAATGTATAATATAATATTTCAAAATAATGTTCTCTGTTGTATAGCATCAACAAAAAAAACAATATGTACTTTGGCTAAAACCTATAAATAAAATGAAAAACAGCATAAGTTGCTAAATTATCCACAATTATAGAATATCTTAAGCATCAATGTGTTATAATAAAAAATTTAATTACCTTAAAAAATTTTTCATTAGAATCGTATGATGCTTTAAAAATTATATAAACTTAAGAAAAATAACCGAATATTGCTAAATATAACGGAATATAAACTACTGCGTAATCGAAAATTGGTATAAAAATATATGCTACCATAAATGTGTAGAAATTTGTATATTGCAAAAAAAATTAATGTTATTTACATACATGTTTTTGTTTAATCTACTAAAATGTGGTAAAGATACTTTTTTATCATTATGTAATTATATGAATATTTTTTAGACTGATCGTGATATTTTGTTAGAAAACTTTAAAAGTTTTTAATATATTATTTTTCTTGAAAGCTAAGAAATAATATGTGTTTCATTGGTAGCAAATTTTATCTATGATTAAACTTTAAATAACAAAAAAATTCAGAAAATTTTAAGAAAATGGAAAAAAAATAATTTACACACTTTTTGAAACATTTGTATTCATAAATTTTATTTAAATTAGTCTATTACCATATAAGTTATTAAAATTCTATTCTATTCATAAAGGTTAGAAATATGTTATTCAACTTTGACAGCTATAATATCAAATACAGAAATACCACTTTGACATAAATTACCTTCTAGTATAAATTAAAACTGTAAGAAATGAGCGGTATCATTAGTGAATTCTCAAGCTCCTTTATCTGCGAAAAAGGACCGAATGAACCATGTTGTTATTCGAAGACATTATAAAGAATTAAAAATATATTTTTCGGAAAGGTTAAGATTTATTGTAATACATTTATATTATTATTTTTTATAAGAAAGAATTAAACATATTTCATTCTTTCATGATATAAACTAAACAAGAGATAATTGTATTTGCGTCAATAATATTATTTACATTTAAATAAAACACAAATGTAGACAACTACAGCAAACAATGCAATTACTTCCGAAGATAACATAATTTCTCTACTTATTAGCATAAGTTTGAGTCTTTTTGGCCGCTCGGCGTCAACAAACCAAAATATTGTTTTACTTTAATATTCTTATCAATAGAACAACAAAGCATCCTAATGATTTTTGTTTATAAAGAAATTGAAAAGATAATATAATAGTTTAAAATATAAAACATGTATTAATATAATGTTTGCATCTAGATTATGATGATGTATCTTTTGTCTCTCTTTATTTTTTCTTTTCACACTCTTTTTTCTTTCTCTCCCTCTGGGTTTATAATCACATCTTAATATATATATTTAACAACAATATGGATTAAAAAGTGGCATATTTAAATTTGAGCCAGTTTGTCACCATCATCCACAAAATCGTCTGAAATTAAACCTTAAATAATATATAAGGTGCCTTGATGTTCAAAAATATAAATGAATAACAGAAAAATAACAAATCATAGATGTACAACAAATGGCCCATCAAAAAGACAACAAAATTACCAAAAATATATGAATAACGATCGAAAAATATTTCGTCTTTTCTTTTAACACTACTTATCCTGGTCACCCGGCTAGTACAGCGATGACATCTAATATTGTACTATTGAAATCCTAAAACATTATTTTACATTTTTAATGAAATATAATCAAAAAATTGAAACTTAATTCATATATTTACTGTACAGATGCTCAAACTTTAGCAGATCAATTTTGTATAAAATTTTTATAACAAATATGCAAAGTTTTAGTTTTATATATATATAATATTAATATAATAAAAAATATTTGTATTCAGCCAAAAAGAAGTAAAATTTGCTTGGATGCAAAAAATATTCACAAAATGTAAAAAAAATAAATAAAAATATGCAATTCGATTTTATTCTAACTTTAATTGTATTCGATTGTTTGAAGCTCGTAAAAAAATGTAAAAAAAATCGATTTAGTAATTTAGCATTTTGTACAATGAACTGTAAATATAATAACAAAAAAAATAAAAGAAGATAGAATAATAGACATAAAAATTTCTAAAAACACTATTTATTAGACAAAAATAATTCCAAAGCGAATTTTCTCTATAAAATTTGTTCAATAGAAATTGTAAAAAAACATGGAAACATAAATCCATACAAACTTATATATTACATTGCGAAAATTACTTTGAAAAACTTCAAACTAGTAAAGAAAATTATTTTTTAACTATGTTTTTTTCTTCATCTCAGTTAGTCGGTACTCCTAATGTTCATATTTAACTTTTGTCGGTCTCTAAATGCAAAATCACTTGAGACTTTTGAAACTAATAACATATAAAAAGTTTAAATATTTTATTATCTAAAAATATGTATTTATATAAATTATACTGTTTATAACTATTCATATATATATATATTGATAAAATATGATGTTTTAAAACATTTTTATGTATATTCTATTGAATAAATACATTTCTACAAAATTTGCACGAACAAATTTTTTGTACCTGTAGCGCATATTGCAATAAATATATTAAGATTTACATCTAGAATTTTTATTTGACTTAACGATACTTATATAAAATTTATAAAAATAGCAGTTTGTATAATATTTTTGTTAGAAAAGCTGGTTGTTTACACATAGTGTAATTTTTTAAGAAAAATTTATAATTTTAAAAATATATAATAATGATTTTTACACTACTTGCAACATTTTTATCTCACATTTTGTGATGAAATTGCGCAAAAATTATATTAGAGCGACCATCGAATTTTCTAAATTAAACTCTTCTAATAATAGCACGCATCCCCCTTATTATATACTTAGGGTTAAACGAGTGTGTTGCTTTATTTCCCGCAGCTACCATTTTTATTCCTACAGTCTTCACACCTTTTAAATATTATAAAAATTATTATAAAATAAAATAAAGCATATAAAACTAAAAAAAATTAAATGTCTAATTTTATGCTAAATAATAAGATAACCCGCGAAATCCCCACAACAGGCTTTCCAAACCAAACAATTTTATGAAATAAGATTCCTGTTTCACTTTGTACCTAACAAAGGTCTTATAGAACTCGGGCAGGACATATAGATTAATCTTTTAAGAATTTTTAATTTTTTGTTACATTCTATCTAAATTATGTAATATTTGGGTATGAATATATATAAAAGATATAATAGCTCTTAATGTTATACTGTTTTCTGAAAATTTATATAAAAGAAAGCTCGAATTTATATATCGAAAACTCATAATATATAAAAAGAAAAAATCATCTCTGATACCAAAAATAATTGTAAAAGATATGTATGCAGGATCTTTGTTTTTAATAGTACAAATTTACAAATATTTGTGTAAATAAATACATTTTAGCATGAAAAGAATACTTTATATTTAAAATACTGATATAGAGATAAATTTGCGATATTTCTTATTATATTATGGTTCTTAGAATTTATTTATTGTAAATAGCCTGAAAATCATCTAAGAATATTACAAAATAACAATATAAGACAGAATTTTCGATATCGAAAAACAAATAATTAAAAGTATATGAATAGTTAACAGTCAAATATGTTTTCTTTTTATATTATTATTTTAAATAATGGTTTTTTCTTTATTATTTCTTTTTGTGAAAAAAGATAAGCATACAAAAAGATTTCATTATTAAAGTTTTTTTCGAAAAAAAGTATAAATGTTGAAATTAAAGCACCAATTAATAATTCAAGTTATAATCATATAACAAATTCAACGATGAAAGTTAAAGAAATTGTTATTCAACAAACATCATAATTGCACAATACTATAAAACTTGATTAATTTCTTATGTTTTACATAATTTTTTTTCTTTGCTGAATAATATATTGTAGAAAAACTTAACTAAAGATTAATATAAAATCTAGTTTCGAAGTGAAATAATATGATCAAAAATACAAGATCATATAGATTTACTATTTTTGCAAATATCTTTTTGTTTTTTCATATATTTCATAAACAGAATACTTGCAACTTGCATTTAAAAACTTTCTTATAATGCTTGCTGGTTATTATTACAGAGAATTTTTGACAACAAATGTAAAAAAAGTAAATTACAAGCAAAAAATAGTTTAAAAAAATATAATTTTCTTTATCTCAGTAAAAAACACTATACATTCGAAGAAAGCAATCGATTTTTTTTCCAAATATATATAATGAAAAAATCGATTTCCTCTGTTTCTTCATAATTTTATAAACAATTAAATGTGACAAATGATTATTCTTGTCAACACTATATTTGTTTTTCTTCACATAAATCCACAAGGTTTTTATTGGATAGTATGCAATATCTATTAAATTCAAAAAAAACAGAAGATCTCTTGTTAATGTATAAATCTTTATTTATTCACTTTAAAATATCAATCAAGTATATAAAATACAAAATAGTTTTGTAAAATCAATTTTTAATTTCATTTTTTCTTATTTTTATCTTACCAATTTTTTTTGGTTTTGTGCTTTTTCAGCGTTGGTTAGTTTTACATTTCATAACATAATAATTATGTTTCTAGGATTTTGTATTTTTTTGAAATTTTTCAAAACATAATATCATTTTTTTATGTTTTTCTTTTCGTCATGTAACTACAACAAAGAATAAATTGAAGCTACAATTTTTGTATGAAAAAATAACTATACAAAGCTGATTGTGTCGATTCATATTGAATTATCAAACTAATCATATCTTTGTTTTGTTCGATTTAGAATAATCAGATGCACTAAAGATGGGCTACCATGGCATTTCTTTGTCATAAAAGCACCTTTTTTTGTTCTCTACACAAAAATATGACAGTTTCAATAAACAAAAAGTTTTTGCGTTTTTTTATAGTGTAATTTTTTTTTGGATATTATAGAATCGATTTTAAAACAGCAATATTTAATGAGTAATTTGCATGTCACATCATATTCTCTAAATATGATTGTTTATTTTGTTTTTAAAAACCTTTTACTGCAAAATTTTAGATCACAATGCTAGTAAAAAAATATTTTTGTTAAAAAATTAATTAATTATTCTTCATAATACGAATTTATTTCAATGTGCAATTTTTTCACATTTTTTTACAAACTGCTATGTGTTCTAAATTTTTCATATAAATCGAAATCTATTAAATTGTAAAAAACACCAGCATTAATTCATTCGTTTATTTACAAGATTTGGTTTACAATTTTTCTAGTTTCTCACGCATTTTATTCCCATTATTATATATATACAAGAAATAAAAACAAATTTTAAAAATATTTGTGCGTGAATGTTTTTCATGTAAGCAAAAAAAAAAAACAAATGTCTTGCGCTTGTGTGCACGAAATAACCAACTAATATTGTTTAAAAAAATTGAAATACAGACACAAGCAGCAAAAGCTAACAGCAAAAGAAGTATAATTTTGCATGGATTATCTCATACAATAAAAAATTTATTTATATATTATATTTTCTAGTAATGCATTATTAAGTATACTGTCATTTAAAACAACAAATGTCATAAAACTAAATTTAATTCCCATTTCATAGCACTTTATATGATTTTTTTATTTATATTATGAATACATTTTTGTTGTGGTCATCTAAAAAAAATATCTACATTTATTATAAAGTCTCCTATCCTGTAGAAAACAAAAACTTCGGTTCAGCACACCGGATTTTTCTGTACTAAAAAACCCTAGATTTCATCATCCACTTTATTCAAAGTGGTTTCTGTCTCTGGGGAAAAAATTTCCACTCAATGCGCATCACTTTCAGAACTAAAAAACTACAAGCATCATTACAATAATGTATTGGGGTCCACCCCTATCATACGCGTTCGCGATTCGATTACCAGACATTACCGAAATATATACCGCGTTCGGCACGCAACGGGATTGCTCTTGTGAGCAGGTGCTAATAAGTTGCTAGATGCAACAGGTACACCGTTTGGTGTTTTTACCTCTGCCTGAGAGGGTCTACGTGACAGTTCACACAGTTATGAATTCACCGTCCGATCTGCTCAAGAAAATTGGTTTGTAGTGGACGAGGCTACGTATCCACCAACGTTACGTGGAGGCTTTCCACCATGGTGACAACGGTCGACTCTTAGAGGGCTATATGAACTTCCTGTCAGAGCAAATCACCATGGGTGTTGGCTGTTGTGGTCATCTATGATGTGAAACTTTTATCGCATAGAAAGGCAAACTTCAGAAGAACTATAAGGCTGAAAAACTTAAAATATTTTATGTAAGCGATAAAAGGCAATTTACCGTTACTATGGTACAATATAAAAGCTTTATAGAATAAGCTGAATACAAACTTTCAAAATAAGCTAAATATTTGATAATAGAATAACTGTTTATATTAAAGTCTTTTTAAACTTTTTTTCTATAAAATCTCGTATTTTTTTCTTGTTTCTAAGATCTTTTTATACATGTTTCGAGTGTTTTTTATAGAGTTTTTTTATCCGAGTTGCTAAATAGATTCAAAATATCAAAAATTTATTATTATAAAAGTATATACTAGAAGCAGCAGATTTTTTGAAGATTTTAAGTTTAATATCTTTGATTCATAATGTTACAGTTTGGAATTATTCATGAACTGCAAAAAATTTAGAAATTAATTATAGTAATATTTTATTTAGAACACTACGATATTAAATATTGGTAATACTTTAAAATGCTAAAAATCTAAAAACAACTTTAAAAACATCTATAAAAAATTTACCCTTTGAATATATTCTTTCCATTAAAATTTTAACATCATGCTTCGTGATATATAAATTTTTATAACACAATAGAAAATTAATCATTCTTTAGACGAAGAATCAAATAAAACAATTTATAAATTCAATCTAAAAATATAGTATTTTCATATTATAATAAAAAATTTATAATTTTTACATTTTATATTTCAAGGTTTTTCATGTTGCTATCAAATAAAAATACTTGTGGTATTTGACATATTATAATTCAAAAACTGGCAATTTAGGATACGAAAAATTTTTTTTATAGCAAAAATACACGTTAAACATTCTGAAAGCAAAAGTCTATAATTTACTTTATTTTTTTTTCTATTTATTTATTTTTTACATTGCCAAATCTCGTTTTTACATACTAAAAGTATTGTATAAATATAACAATGAAATGTCTTTATAGCGCTTTTTAGAGGTACAGAGGTATTATGACACTTGAACCAATGTATAAAGTGTTCTAAACATGAAAAATGGAAATAAAAATAAAAATATCACTATCTTTTCGTTTAAATAAATCAAGTATTAATATGTGTGATTAACTTGTGTTTGATTTTGGTCGATTTCATGAAAACAAGGCTCGCTAACAATTTACTTCTTGATTTACACACTCTTTCTTTTTAAATAGTTTTTTATTCTCATAAGTGAGAGAATTATTACAAGAGAGTAGTAGAGTGGATAAAAATCGCATAGGGTACAATTGGAAGGCCCCAGCCATTTTTAACAGCTTTCCGAGGTTTTAAGTCGCGAGAATAGTAAAAACCTTAACTATTTACACTTTCCTTTTTATAATTATTGCATATACACTGCTAAAACTTAAAATTTACGAGCACAGCAATAAAGGTGTCTCTTGAATTGAAAATACTTTCATATGCTTCTCAGTAATTTTTCTGCTACTGTATCTCTCAAATCTTTTGCTATTTGTACGTTTATGAACTTTTTTAATCTTTAATTGAAATATTAAAACAATATAAAGTATATAGTTAATATATATTTTAGCAATAATAACAATAAGAGAATAAAACTATTGCAAATTTATCCTTTTTTTGGCTTAATGATTTCTTTTAAAATATCTTATTATCATTATGTTTAATGATAACCATACTAAATTCAACAGTAAAATCTATCTAATAAAAACAAAAAAAAATTGAAGCAAATAAAAAGAAACAAAAAAAAAGTTAGTTTCCAAAAACTTAAAATTATAAGCTTTTATATAGCAATTTATTTTGTGTTTTTCTATAACTACCATGTCGCATAAACACATACAAATTAATTGAACGCTCATTAAATGGTCCCATATATTTTTGCATATTTTTTTTATAGTTCTATCATCGCTATAATTTCACGTTTCTTCTTTTATAAAACCTTTTCCTGCCGATTTCTAATATTTATGATAAGTTTTATTAAATATATAAGACATTATTAAAGTCTAACTATATTTTAGAAATCATAATGATAATAATTTATACATTATCTTTATATAAAAAAACCTATAAAATATAATATATTTTAAATTTACATCCATACATACATTTTATGATCCTTTTTAATATATTTCCGTACAAAAAAAATATGCTATGCAAATTTTCAGTCGATTACTAAAAGGAATTTGTAAATCAACTTATTGATTAATCAATCACAAAGAGAACTAAAAATCTCGACATTCATGTCTTCAAAATTAATTGAACCCTTTAAATTAAAAAAAAACAGATTTCCTAATCAAAGATATAAATAAATTACATTATTTGGTATTCTAGTAATTTACATAAAACTGGCTAATATAATATTGTTGTGTCATTTTTAATGGCACAAACATTTAATGAAGATTTTGTGATTTAGCAATGTTTCTTTTCTAAGAAAAATATTGTTATAAATTCACAATTATTAATTACCCCCACGGGTTTATAAATAAAAATATAAATTTGAACAACAACTCAAAGGATTTTAAGAATATTTATCATAACATTTTTTCCAACATGGAACTAGGAAGACCTGACCATGGAAAGATAAAAACCAAGTATCACTCGCATCATCAATCCATTCTTGAGAATTACTTCTCTCAAGGTCGAATTCCTAGATTCCACTACAAATATAAATACGAAAAATATCTTTTTTGAATTATTTCAAAAACAATATGAATTTTTATACTACCACAAGTTTTTTTGATCCATAATACAAATTTTCAACTCTTTTACCGGATCGTATTGAATTCATAAATACATTTTTTTACTTCAGTAGATTTCGAAGATTTGTTTTTTACTTTATTTATTATGAAATAAAGGTACAGTAAATAATTATAGGTTTCTTTCTTTCTGAAGAATTGTGTTTATTTTATTAACATCAACAATAACCAATTATTGACCTAAAGTACCACAATAGATTATATTTACTATATTTACACATTTCTACGTATTTTTTGGTTAAAATAGGAAATATTTTCCATGTCGTCAAATTCAAACAGCTAAGAATAATTAATGGTATTTTATTTATCATTTTTGAGAAAAAAATTAAGAATCCTGTCAATTGCTTTTTAAACACTATTAGTTATATTATAAAATCAAATTTTGCATTGTGTAGTTTTTTCGGCTAATTAATAGTTGTAAAATTCTATTATACTATAATTCAAATAAATTGTTAGTAGTTTTTTTATTTATAAAATTTCTTTATTTTTTAATAAATGATGTGAATAATATATTGAAAAGTTACAAAAATATTAATATAATTTTTTATTATTCTCAAGACCATTTTCATGTTATTCAATATTGTCAAATCGAGATTAAATCACATCTGAAATGTTTTACAAGATTTCTTGCAGAACCCTACTTACATAAACAATCTGAATGCAAACATCGTTTATAACATATATTTACCTGTTTATAAAGCATCACAGTTTTTTAACATTTTAAACATTGTAATATGCAAGTTTATTTATTTAATGTTTGTATAAAAAAAGATCAGCATTCAATTGTTTTTGAAATAGCATATATAAAAAAGTAATAGTAATATTCCATATGAGACTTAAAAACAAAAATATGATTCTTCTAATATTAATTATTAATGTGATAACAATTTTAATTGTAGTATAAAAGTAGCAATACAGATAACATCAAAATCAATGCAAGTATAATGTTGGCTTAAAGAGCTGAGAACAAGGGATGTGAATATATATAAAATAATTGGCATCTGGTAGTAGATCGCTAGTAATTACACTACATAATACATCATTTATAAAATAATATATATTATAAATCAAAATTAAAAGATACTTTTTATAGTTTATGTTAATGCTATATATGAGAAGATTATCCATGCAATCGTACAACATACAATTGCCCTAGGTCAACGTTTATTGGTTGTAAAAACTATCAAATATTTTATTACGACAATAGGTGTGTGAAATAGTTAGGAAATACATTTTAATAATGTATTTTGTTTTCAGAATCGGAGAGGATCTGCTGGTTTAGTTGAGCATGTCATTATTTCCTATCCCTGCTTGTCTCTTTGCATCCATTTTCATGATGGATTTTGTGCTTTTATAGATGAAATAGAGATAAAAAGGAGAGATAGAACTAGAAGGTTAAGGCAATCATATAATGGAAAGTTGTTTTAGTTTACAAAACCACGACAGGTGTTTTGGTGAATGTTATAGTGATATTTTCTACAAAAATAAAACGAATTAGCGCACTGAATATAATTTTATGCTTTACAATAATTTCTTAACTTCAAATATATAATTATTTAGTAGTTATAAAGAAATTTTTAAAAAATAAAGAAAATAGTTAAAGTTGTACTACGAAAGAATTTCTAAATAATGTGAATTTTATTTCTTATAAAATAATATTATCTTAATATTTATGTTTTTATTATTCATTTCTAGATTTCTTGAGTGTATATGTTGATGTACAGATAAGAATAATAGTGATGAAAAATAAGATCAACTTGTACTGAAAGATCTCTAGAAATCAACAAATCTAAACCATCTTCTATTCTTTTAAAAAGTGCTTCAAGTTTTTTTTTCTGATATTGATCATTTGAATAATATTTTTTACTATTTTTTATTAATGTAATGTAAAAAGAAACATAAACACTTTTTAAAATCATAAAGAGGCAAATTGGTGTCCTCTTTCATTAAAGCATTGACAATTTTAAATTTTTTTTTCTTGTCAAAGTGCTAAAATTTCATTTGACAGTTTTAAATTATCATGATATACCTCAGATGCTTTTTGAAATTTTTGTTGAAAGTTCAAATTTCTAGTTTCAGTGTTAATTGTGAAATCATTTTCTTTTACACTTAATATTGGTGAATGAAATGTTATGTAGTCTTGATGTGACTTGAAATCTTTAAAAAAACATAAAGAAATGTAATCGAAAAGGCAAATCTTGATTAGTTCAACATATGTATAATATACACTTATATAGATATGCGGAATTCTTATTTTACAGAAAAGAAAAGAAGATATTCGAATCTTTAAAAGCTCATTGAGATTTAATTTTTCCCTTTCAATGAATCTCATGTCCAATCTAAAGAGTTTTGTTTGTAGATGTTCATATTTCTCTTTCTTGCCAGCCTTTTCGAGTTCTAAACAAAAATTGTTGTTTTCATGGTATATCAAAATCTCACCATAATGATAAATAATATCAAAAAAAAAATTAATGATGTTTTTTTCTGGATTACAAAGATGAAATTCTGTTCCATTATTTTCTATTTTTAGATTTTTATTTATTATATAATATATTCGAGATTTATTCTTTTTGCTTGAATTATGTGTATTGTAGTAGCCATAACTAACTTTTATGTATTCAAATTGGTTGTTTCCCAGTTCAATTATTCCTTTTATAACAGTTATAATTTCAAACGCAGTTAAATTACTCTGTGCTCTATTAAAGCTACTTGTGTGCAAATCTCTTCCAATCTCATAAAGTTCGTGATTTTTTAAATTGGGATAATGTGCACTAGAAGAAGTACAAAGAATCGAGTATACAATATCACAATCTTTTAAACCGTAATATGTTAGAAGAAAGAGAAGTTCTTTAATAAATTTAAAGGTAAATTTGTTTGTATTGGATATCGTTGAATTAGAAATTGAATAAAATGTTTCTTCTTTTTCCAATACAGGTGATATGTCAACTTCTCTTTCCTGTGTTTTATTGTATTTTCGCACTTCTAACATAGCAAAATCTTCAGTTTTTCTATTATTCATGTCTGAAATTTTTTTCAGGTTGATTTTTTCTTTTAACTGGATGTAAATTTTAAAAGTATCATCACAGGCTTCTAAAATAATACAACCTTTCTGATTAGTTTTAATAATATTTGAATCAATTAGTTTACACTGAAAAAAACCGGACTTCGGCTGCAAACAAAAATTATCTTCAACATCTTTTGATAAATTTTCTTTTGATGCATTATTTTGCAAAAATGTAATTTCATGATTAAATACAAATGGCAAACATCTTCTTTTCTTGAAGTCACATTCAAATGAGAAATTTTCGAATCGAAATGTTTCTTTCGAATGCAAAAAGTATTCAACGCTATTTTTTTGAATCCAATAAACTATTGTAGTAGTTTGAATAATTCATCACTGATATGCCCAATCGTTTCAGTTTTAATTTACCTAAAAATTCTTCTAAAATATCTTGTTCGGCACAAAAACACATTTTCAAGTGATTCTCTTTATCATTATTGACCGTAAAAAAGGAATAAATGTCAGGATATTCTCTAAAACAGAAGAATTCACACAATCCAGCACATACAGACTCGGAATTTGTGCGATTCATCAGATTATCGAATTCTTTAATTTTAAATTGTTTTATCAAATCTAAAATATTGTTAAATAAACTTTCCAAGTTTTTTATATAAGCCTGAATATTGCGAAAATCCTGTATTGAAGAATCTATTATCTTCTTGAAAAATAAAGGATCATCTGTTAGAAGCGTTTCAAAATTCCACAGAACCAAATCCTTATATTTCAACCCAAGACTAGCTATCAAAACATCAATATTTGAGGCGATTCTTTTTTTAATTATATATTCATGACTAAATTCATCCAACAATATTTCAGGAAATTTATTTTTAATATAGATGATAAAGTTAGCGGAACAAAAATTAAATCTAAAATTTTTTAGATTTACCATTCCTAAACATAATAAGAAATTTTTAAAGTCAAAAGAGGTCGATTGGCCTGAAACATGCAATTTTTGAATGTATAAAAGAAATGCATTATTAGCGAATTGCAAACTATTAGCTATTTCATTTTGTAAATTTACACAATCTTTGTTTTTCTCGAAATATTCTAGTATAAGCTGCAATGAATGTGTATTTTTTATATTCATTTCATTTATTAGAAAGTTTTTTAGCGATTCAATACAAAGCGTCTTTTGTGCAATCTGAAAAGTTATGTCAGCATGACATTGTATTAAATAATTAATAAATCTATCTGAAATTTCAATATCTGTGCAGACAGCGTAATATAAAATTATAGTGTTTTTAATGCATTCAAAAGTAAATTTGGCTTTAAACCTGTCGTACAAATTTAAGTAATGGTGATTTGAAAACTCAAGATAATCCCACTCACAATTAGTTTCGTTTTTATATACTGTTATTCCCTCGCAATGATAGTTTGAAAAAAATTTTCTTTTTATTTGAAAACCACATGTCTTTAATCGATTATCAACATTATTTGAACAATACAGAATTGAATTTTCTTTTTTGTTTTCGATTGTATTAATTTTTGACAATTCGAGTGCGGGTGAAGTATCTCTATGCATCTGCAAAAGTGTATTCACAAAATTATTCAAAAATTCATCTTTAAATTTTTTTTGAACAATAAATATAATTGCTTTATCAACTCTTTTTCTTTGAGAATCTTTGGTTTGGGAAACAGCCAACATGGATGCTTCTCTTATACAATCTTTTAACTCTTCAAACTCTTCTACACAAAATATATTTTTATTTTCTTTTTTTCTACTTAGTTGATGTGTTATATCCGAACAAAGTATTATATTTATTAAAAATGTAATTCTAAAAACTCGTGTTAACGTAGAAATCATTTGTTAAAAAACGGAAACTATAAAAGGAATAAAAAAAGTAGCCAAGTCCAATTATGCCTTTTATCTTGCAATAGTTTTCTAAATTTGGCTTATAAATTTTTTTCTATTGGTAATACTCAAATGTCGTTATTTTTTATCTAAATTGTAAAGATTAGTATTTCAATCTGAATTCAAAAATTTAATCAATGCTTAATATACTATTTTGACAGTTTATGAAGGGTTCAATGCTCAGCCATCTTAAAATAAAAAAAAGTTGTAAGAAATTTAAGAAAAGTAAAACCAATAAGTTATATTCAAACACATAAATCTAACGAATAAATGTTTTTCCTCCGTGTTGTATGTAAGATGAACAATTTACATCGATCGTAAATATTTACTGTAGATTTTTTATAAAGAGTATTCGATTGGAAGATTTCGAGTTTTTACTAAAAGGAGAAAAAAGTAAAATTGCTTTTTACAGAAAAATTTCAATGATGCAGCATAATAAATTGCCCGAAAAACTAAATTAAATCCGGAATCTTCAACACATAACATAAAAGAAATATAAAGAAAAATTAAGTTTAATAAATAATAATGGTGAAATTAAATTATAATATGAAAAAAGGTTTTGGATAATTTGTAAATATTCAAATAAAAATAAAAAATAAAAAAACTAAAATTTTAATATTCTATATTATAGAAGCTTGAATTGAAAATGAATTTGCTATAAATGCATTTTTTTTGTTGTTTCAAATAAAGAATAAAGTGCTAAAAAATTTCAATTAAAAAAGGTTCCAAATTTTAATTTAAATTTTATTATTATGCTTTTTGTTCTATTAATATATAAAATACATAATCTAATATTTTTAATGCCAGCAAAATTATGATAAATTTGGTAAAAATCTAAAGCTTACAAAAATAATATATGTGTAAAATAGATTACAAGCAATATACTTGAAACACTATTTACGATTATATAAAAAAATGTGCGTGTGATAACTATAATATATTCATTTTATATTAAAATGTGTTTGTAACGGGCGAGAAATGAGAATATTCTACTAAACGAACCATTAATTAATGTAGTATTTATATAAAACCAAAAATTCAGGTATTTCGTAAAAATGTATCATTATATGGACAGAAATCTATTTGATCGACTAAAAACATCATTTGTAATTTGAACTTTTTTTTGTATACTAACATTAATTTGTGATTTCCAGAAAATAAATATATCAGAATATTTGTATATAAAAATAAACATATTTTTTTATATCATTATCGCAAAATAAATACCCTTTATTATTGCTTCTCAATACAATTATACTATCGGTCATCTTCACGCAAATAATAATTTTTCCAAAAAGATAAACATGCACTTACTATTGTAAATTGATAGTCAAACATAAAGTAAATTAAATACTTCAAAAAAACAATATTGACAGATATTTTTTTAGCATATAGGAAATTCTGCTAACGCAAAACTTCAAATATAAATTTTTTAATCGAAAATAATACACTACAAAAAACAATTAACAATATATTTATTTGTTGGTTTATAAACTTAATCATAATTTAATATTTTTTGTCAATTATGTTTGATTTTTCGTTGTAATATATATTATATTCGAAAAATAAACCAATATTAAGTTGATGGTATGTAATTTTTTTTATATAATTGAACAAAATTATATCTGCCGTAAATTTAGAACGGTGAAATATAAAAAAATATGATTACAGAATTTTCGACATAAAAAATTTTAATGAAAACTAAATATTTTAAAATAGATAAAAGAAAAAAATTTTTTTAAAAATTTATTAATTTAAAACAATAGTAAAAATAGTTACAGTAAAAAAAGTAAAATGCTTATATTATAATATTCTTAGAAAAAAACAGGTATTTTGGATTCTTATTTTTAAACTAGGGTGGAAATTTAGGATGCGAGATATCCTAAAACATTTTTTAGTTTAGAGCGGAGATGGAAGTAGTTTCTCGTTTGATTCGCTTGCTGTAGGATTTCCCTTTTCGAAAAACACACAACAATTAATCTATTGAAATAATTTTCAGAATATTTTTTTTGAATTTTTGATAAAAAAAATATTTTGTAAAAATTAAGGGTTTTTATAATTTAAATACTGTACTAAAAAATTTTTGGATCTTTTCTAGAAAAATAAAACCATGTGTGGTCAACACTATAGCTATAAATATTGGCTCTACTTGATAAGTTAAAAAAAACAGATTTATATGTATCTTTTTCATGTTAAATATTTTTGTATGTAGCATAGAAGATTTTTTGCTGTTGGGAAATATATATTCACTTTATGCATATATTAATAATTCGAATCAATAGATTTTAAATATTTGATAAGTTATAAGTAGTAATTTATAAAAAATTCATGTAATATATATATTTAAATGTATCAAATACAGTGTAGATCATTTAGGCAATAAGAGAATTACAATAATCTATATCAAATATATTTTTTATTATTTTTGATCGGTATATGCTAAAAAATTTACTTTAAACATAGTATCAAAATTTTAATGTTATATATATATACAAAAATATTAATTTCTGTGAAATATTGTTAATAACTAAGACTATTATAATGGAAAAATATTTTCCGACCACTTATCAAAACAATGCAAAACTTCTGACAAATATACAATAATCATTATGTTTATGCGACAAAGTTTTTAGTATTAAGGTGTTTTTACACCCCTAGCAACACTCGATACATGTATATTTTTTTATATATTTAATTTTATAGTTTTTTTTCGTTAACAAAAAAATTTATATTATCGATTATTCATTAATATTATAACTCTTTTTCTTCACAAAAAATTATGTTTTTAGGTTTTAATATGTTTTATCCCACAATGTCGAAATAAGTACATTACTTTAAGCTCATAAAATTTTTGTCAAAAATTAAAGAAAAAAATACTTTAAATTTTTAGACACTATTTATAGCGATTTTTGCAAATATAGCATGCTTCATTAATAATATTGCTATTAAATTCTGCAAAATTTTTCTTCTCTCATAGAAAGTTTGTTTTATAGAAGAACAATCATATGTTAAAGCCCTATTTTCGCATAAAAAAGTCACTATGTTTGGGAGATAATATAGAAACTATTGATAATTGTGTCAAAAAATAAGAACATTAGAACACAGTAAGTTAGAAATGTAAAGAATGTGTGTATTTTAACTGCATTTAAAAAATTTATTTTGTGAAATCATAATTATATATCACATGATCCGAGTAGTAAATTAGTAAAATATATTTGAGATTTTATATTTGGAAGCATATTGAAAAAAATCAAGCCTATATTCATTTTTACAGCATATTTTCAAGTTATATTGATTGACCTAAATATTCGCTAAAACATAAATTGTAAATAGTATCGAGTTAGAAATATTATTAAGATTAAACAAACAAATAATATAGCAAAAAAAGTTAAATCATAAGTTTTTTTATTTACGAAACACGAAATATATACAAGTGTATACTATTATTTGATGTGATAAAAAAGACCGACCCTAACTTCTATGGTAGATTCGCGATGAAAAACAAGCTTCCGAATCTTAAATGAAAATGCAATAAAAAGTAAATATATTATGTAACTGTTTATGTTCAACAAAATAAGAAAATAGGAAAATATAAATCATCTGTTTAATAGTAGAAATTAAAAATATATAAAATTTTTAATGGTTAACGTTAATTTTGAGTTGAATGACTTTTTATTTATAATAAGTTTATTATTATCGCTTTGTTCATATTAAGCAGTTTTCAATTTGCATTCTATAATTAGAGATTTTTTTTTAAAGATTTTATATTATATTTACAATTTATCAAATCAACATTTTATTTATATTTTTTGCTTATTCATAGCAAATATATTTTTAAAGTTTTTAATATCTACTATTGAAATTTAATCTCTATTGAAATTAATAAACATTTAAAATTCAATTGTATTATTTAATGATAACCAAAAAGCATTTTATTATCATATTTTTATTATTTTTTATAGTCATCAATACTAAACAACAAGGGACACATGTGCAATCGGCGACAGTATTCTTTTTTTTTTAAATTGCAAAATAAAAATCGATGTTGATAAGTTTTTATAAATATAAATTTAATTGTCTATCTTTATAGACCAGCACAAACAAAAATTTTTTTTTCATGATTTTTCCAGAAAAAAAATTGAAAAATGAATCAAATAAATAAAATTACACTAATTGTTATGTGAGAAGATGGAAAGATCCAATAGGTTCATATGAAACACAAAGGAATTTATAAAAAGGAAAAATTCAACCTGTGAAAATACAAGAACCGAAAAACATGATATAAAAAATTGTTTTATAAAAAATAAATTTTATTCAATCTCACCTTTACATGTTGTATCATTCTCTAACAGTACGATATTGGAAATTAAGTTTCCAATAATTAATTCAATAAAAAATTCAAGCTTTAACTAGTCGTTAATAATAACATAAAAATTTAACACCACTATCCATTCACTATACTATATTCGCTATCAGACACTATTTAACCTTTTGATCAAATTTTTTTGTAAAATTTTATCAATATATATAATATATTATCAAAGAAACTAAAACGAAAAAAAAATGTTATTTTCCTAATCATTTTTAGAAATTTAAAAATTCTCAAAATTATGTAGTAAATGTCTGCTATTAAAATTTAAATACATTTATGCAAAAATCATAAATTTTATGGCCAAAACAGTTAAAGAATGGTATTATAGAAAAACTTTAAATTAGTATGTAAAACGCCATAATACATCATATTACATACATTTTTAAAAATTATTTGATCATCAAAAAGCCAGATTGTGAAAAAAATCGGACTTCCATTACAGTAAATATTGCTTTTTTTTATTATTCAAATGAAATTAAGGGTTATAAACACATTTCTACTGATAGTTTACGTTTCTGATCTTTGTATGCGCAACATTAGCCAAGTATTGACGAAATTATGTAGTCACGTACTTCTAATTTCCGATGAAATTTATTATATAAATAAATTTTATAATAAATTATTTTTTTTAAAACTACTATCTACAGTTATCGTATAGAATTTATTTTAAAACAATGAAAATTAAAAAAAGTCAGATGTAATGAAATTATTTTATAGACAACAAAAACTAAAATTTTCAATGTACATTATGTGATAAAAAATTTATTAGCATCTATATTTTAGTAATTTTTACTTAGATGAATATTGATAATTCACAGTAAGGTCTTTAAAGGATCCAAATTTCTTTAATTCAAACAGATTAATTTTTTTTACTTCTTTATTCATCTATTATATACATTCACACAAACATAAACCTTTTAAACTCTAATATTATATTGTAATGTACCTTTACATATACAAATTGCATAAAACATTATATAATTTTAGAAGCACCTATTCGCTAATTATATTCATAATTATAACCATAAAATTGTTATTTATTCGGAGATTTTATTTAAGTTTAGATTATTTGGTGTTTATTTGCAATACTTTTCATTTTTGAATATATGATCTGTTTTTTATATGTATATTCTAATCGTTTTTTAAGCATTTTTTTGAATTAAACATTTATCACAAAAAAATATAGACTAACATGTTTAATGTACAATACTATAGATAAAATAAAAAAGTTGAACATTAAGCATCACTTATACAAGCAAAAAACGCAATAATATTTCTTTAAAGACAATTTTTTGGCGGAGCACGAAGCAATAGCAGTAACTACCCTTTTAAAACATTATTTCTTTTTATACAATGAATCAAACTACATACAATAGATATATTTATTTCTTCATATATTCTTACAAAAAATATTGTTTTTTTTACTAAATGCAAATATACACTGTTTATATAGATACAAATATCATTCTTTTATGTATATAAACTTTTTAATGCGGATATATAAAAGTGAAATTGGGAGTAAAGATATGATGCAAAAAGAGAAAAGGATGGATAATATAGCTTTTTTATGTAAACCAAAAACAAAAGCATTTGTTTGTTTTCAATTTGTCAACCGATCACATCGATCAACTTTGAGGACCTATTACTCTTGAAAGATCGCGTATAAATGAGTTTAGTTTTGCAGAGTTTTTTAAAAAAAAGAAATATTTAGGTTTTTTGTAGAATTCTGATTGATAGATTCAATTCTATTTTTATTTGATCCCTCCTTCAATGAATTGAACTGTGTGTGGTTTACTGTCATAAAAAAAACTTATAAAAACATAAAATAAATTAAAGATAATATTTTAATAAAACAAAAAAAAACAACATTAAATCAAAAAATTGTGTTTTGAAACAAAAAAAGTGTATATGTTTTTAAAATTCATATCTATTTAAATTTTTTAAATAATCCGTTTTTTTACTTTAGATAATATTATTTACATAATTTAAACTAAAAATTTAAAAAAGAATATATGTTTGAATCTTTTGTGTGCAAGAACATGTCAATAAACGCACATTAAAGAAGTTAAATGTAATCTATGAAGGTTTAATGAAAAAACTACAGTGAATCCTACACAATGAGGCAATAAATGTTATTAACAAAATTTACCGAACAACAAACAACAACAAGGAAAAAAAAGAAGGTAAAAAAGAAGAAAAACAGAATAAACCAAAATTAAACATGAAACTAACTATAAAAACATTTTTCTAATCAGTGCGAAAAATTATTGTGGTACTAACGACATTTTCAGCCTACCTAAAGATGGGTTAATAAAAAAAAATCTGGTTTTGATTTAAAGAACAAACAAGAAAAAGATAAAGACGAAACTTCAGAAAGTAAAAATTAAAGCATTTTAAAAAAAGGACCAAAAAAACAGAGAGACAATATGGATAAGAAGAAACAAAAACGAAGAGGCACAACGGCTATTTATGAATAACCATCCCAAATATGCCAATCTACCAACGTTAAGTTTTCAAAACAGTATTAGATCAATATTCAGAAAATTTATTTTTCTTATTCTTACACTATATTTAAGAACATACTTGTTATTTCTATCACTAATTTATTTTATTATAATTTACACTTATGTAAATGAGCATCAAACGGTCAAAAAGAGATTTACAATCCAAGACATACCACAAAAATTTTAACCACTTTTTTTAATCAACAGCAAATTTATATAATTTGAAGTGCTATTTCTAATACCTAAAAGATCACTAATTTTAAATACTAAATTTCTTTTTAATTTTCTAACAGACGCTAAATTGCTTTTTTTTTGTATCTATAAATGAAGAAGAACAAACGTAAAATTATTCGTATTTGAGCATCACTGTAAATTGCAAAACAACTTATTAAATTTTGATTACAATGATGTTAAAGGAACGTTAAAATATTTTTATTATGTCTTTTCTTGTTGTTTTCACTTTTTATTTTGTTATACCTAAAAAATTACTCTAAATTGTTTTTGTTATAAGCATTAATATTATTTTTAAAGAAAAAGAAATATTATTTTTTTCATCAATATTTTTAATTTTAAAAATGTAAACTATTTATAATTTAAAATATTACATATTTACAACATTTTTTTTATTCTTCTTCCTTTTTTTTTGCAATTAGCATTTTTTTATAAACCAAAAGCACATTCCAATTTCTTAACAACTAAAATTGATAAACAATGCAAATTCGTATTCAATTAGAATTTGAAATACGAAATCCCATATTCTACAAAATTCCAATTATTCTTATTTATTCTCATAAAAGAAGAGTATTTATTTACCAATTTTTTAATATTTTATATTACCACATCACTCTATCGGAAATATTTTATGACGCTTAGAGGTATTGCTAAAAAAAGTAATTTATATGGTAAAATTCTCATACATTTGTCAGCGTCATAGTAAATGGCTTTATAAGAAAATCTGCTATAGCCACAATTAAATTTTCACAATTTAACATATTTCTACTATATTCATCAAAGCTAAATGAATACTTTTTTTATGATGAATTCGAAATTTAAAGCATTAAAATAACTTTTTCTTAAAAAAAGCGACAAATCGATTTTATAGATGTAAATTTATTTGTTTTTGTTTTTAGTTTTAAATTTCGAAAAATCTGTAGGATGTGTATTTTATTGGCAAAAATTATGCATATCAGTTCGATGCTCTCTTACACATTCTTTCATAAATGTTAAATAAAGATATCACAACGATCGTATAACCATACATTATTAAGAGGAATTCAATAAATATTTAGTAAAATAAGGATTTGTAAGTATAAAAATAAACAATTATAGACAAATATCAATTGTTCAGATCCTTTGATAACTATTTTATATTAAAATGGAATTAATAGATGATATATGCGCAAGAAAATGAATTTTCAGTAGTGAACAGAAAATCCGAATAGTAATCAACCCGAAAATTTTGTATTTACTCAAAATCATTTATCATTAGTTTATGGTATAAAAAAATAACACCTATTTGAAAACTATGGTACCACTACCATGCTAATTTTTGATTAAAGTAATATTCATTTTTAGTAGTTTTGAGACCAAATAAAATATTAATGCTTTTATATATGATTGCAAATTACATTGACATTTTTAAATGAATATATTTTGCATGCGCGAATTTCTAATATAACAATATTTATATCTTAAAAATTTGTGATTTCTAGAGACAAGAATAAATCATTAAAAACTATTTTATTTAAATATTAAAAAAAAGGGAAGAGTAAAGAATGTATAACAAAAATATTAGTAGGCAGTGATAGTATCAATGGCAATATTAATATTAAAATCCTATAGTAGTGATGATTATATATAGTAACAGTAACATTGATGTTCACAACAAACCAAGTTATAATAAACATTATTTGTATGGTTGCAATAAACAAAAAACTTTTAGATACCCGTAAAATTAAATTAAAAATAGATTAGTTCCATTGCTAGAGGATACAATCCTAATATGATAAATCTTGCATTATTTTTTTTATTTTTCACATACACAAAAGTTTCATTTTTATAAGAAGGCAAACTGCTTTATTAATAACATCAAACGTGTAGAAATGCCACGAAGTAAAGATAAAAATGCTAAAAAATATAAGTGATTCAGTAAAAACATGCATACATTAAATTAAGATTTACTTTTTTTCATTTATTTAAGACTAAAAAAATAGTAAAAAACCGTTTTAAACATATAATTTTAACACATTTTTATGATTATGTAGCATCTAAAATAGGTTTTACGCAGAATAAATTCTCAATTTGCTTATACACTGGCTCCATTTAGATAAAGCACCATTAAAAGATTCATAAAAATTTCTCATAGGTGATATGCTTGTTTTATTGCCTGATTCATTGATCAATTTATGAATAATATCTGATTTAGTGGTCATAAATTTGTTTTCTTGGTGCGAATGATCATTTTTATTCGTCATTTTTGGTGATCCAGATACATTTATTATTTTTTTAATTTTTTCTATCTGTTTATTTAAAATATTGAAAGATTCTTGGGTTTTTCCATATAAATCACCGAATATGTGTATTAAAACATAGTCTTTATCCTCAATCGTGTTTTGGTTACTGTGAAAGTTCTTATTTAAGTTCTCAAAATTTTGTTTTGCTGCAATAAAAACATCTGATTTAAAAATTTCAAATAATTCAGAAAACTTCTTGGCGATTTCAATTACATCCTTTGTACTTTTCAAAATATTTTCATTCGATGCTTTATTCTTTTGAGACTCTAAAATATGTAAAGAATTGTTATATTTTTCAAGCAATATGAGTACATTTATATCAAATTTACTCGCAAGCATATTATTCCATTTCTTTCGATTCTCTGATGTATTTTTCACTTTACTTGAAATCATAGATTTAAAATCTCCAGAGTTCAAAACTGTGAAAAAAAATAACGTAAAATGGATTATAAAAATCATTTTTGAAATTATTTTGGTTTTATTTATATTTAAATTGTTTTTTTTATATCATTTTATATAATCACAAAAAATAATATCAACTAAATTAAAAAACGAATATAAATGTATTGTAACTAGAATTGCTGTGACATTCATTAAAATAGTGTATAGTTTTTCTCAATAAATATTGACTTATTTCAAGCCAATTCCATAGAAAATTAATTTGAAAAAAATAAGCAAAAAAAACATTAGCAGTTTTAAAAATTTCTATTTAAAATTTAAAAATTCAATTTGAATGGAAAATATATCCCATTTTGTTTCAGATATTGAGTAATTTTCTGATGGTGAAATATTCTGAAAATCACATTTCAGAGAAAAATAATAAACAGTTTTAAAAAGTAAGAATATAAAGATGCTCATTGCTCAATTACAATATTTTTAAGGTGACAAGCGTCATAATTCAATTAATTTGATTGATATTTTCACCATGTCACGATATTAGATGTCGCTTTCAAATAGAGCCAAAATGAATCTTATGTATCTCCAAAACATATAACTTGAGATTTATGACATATAAAAACTAAATAATAAAAACATTTTTCATTTGGAAATTTTAGCTAATATTGTGAGCAATTTAAATATACCAGTTTAATCAATATTAAGTTGTATAAATTTGTTGCAGTTTTTTTAGCTTAATATATGATTCCCATAGCAAAATTTTCAAACTTTATATAATTGTAGCGATATGTATACTAAAGAGTTAGATAGTTTGATTTTCTTTTTTGTTTAAAACAAATTAGGTTTGTCTTGAAATATGAAAAAAAATAAAAATAGAGCATTATCTGCAATGATTACTACCCATTTCTGCAATGTTTTGTAATATTCGTAAAAAAAAATTTGGTTTATTTATATTTTAAAATTTCATAAATGTTAGTTTTTTTTAATTATAAAAAAAAGATCAAAAAATGTTTGTTAAGATAAAATAGCAAAAAAAAGATTTAAGAATAAAAATTTCGAATTTATTAACAAACATAAAAAAAAAACTACAAACAGCTAAAAATTTAAAAAAAATAAGAATAATATTCTAGTTACAACCATATATATAAAAATACAACAATTTCGTGATGTGAACTATCCCTTATCATCATTTCTTTTTCTGTTCAAAACATATTAATAAATATTAAAAATAAGTTGCAATTTAATCAAATATACTTTCATAGCTTGATTTTTAAACTATTTAACTAATAAAAAATATTTTATATATTTAAATATAACTGTTATTTCTAGAAATAATAACAAATCCACATTCCATAATTTTTACGCCTCTCTAAGTATATGATTGAATCATAAAATCTACACTCTTTTATTAATTGTTTCTTTATAACTCTTTTTTTTCAATTTTTTTACAATATAGTTGATCAATTTTTTTTAAAAATAGATAATCACTTAATTTCAAAATTTACAAATTTTGAACATTAAAATAAACCCAATTAAGATAAGATTTAAATTATTCTCCCTAAAAAAATCAATGAAATCCTAAAGAAATAATTCTTTTCGAAAATTAAGATGGATTATATTTTTTATTGTGGTAGATTCTTTTTCTTTTTAAGCTAGTTTTTATTATTAGTTATCAATAGCAATTAAAAAAACAAAGACAATGAAATTAAATAGCAATAAAAACTAAGAGAAATGGTATGAATATACTTATTTATAATTCAAAACGCATACAAATTTTTAAAACATAATTTGGTTTGCAATTTTTGATGAATAAGACATCTAAATGATGTTGATTATAGTAAAAGAAACATAGATATTAAGTATGCGATATATAAGATATAAGAATTTTTATTATTAAATTAATTACTAAATGTATCAAGACAATGGCTTAAGCCATTAATTTTACTTAAAAAAGAAAAAATATGAAGGAGTATCGTAAAAGGTAAAGAATCCAAATAAGAATATTAAGAGATTTGAAATAGCGAAATTCTGTTGTTTTTTGTTAACAAAATTGAATAAAATTAATAATAATAATGAGACGTTTAGGGCAAATTTCAAAAAATTTTCTCAATGGAAATTTTAAATACTCGATTGAATCATCTAAAAATTAGAAATTAAATATATATTCTGTTTAGTAACGAAAAAATAATTAATTGTAAAAGAAAACAATATGTAATTTTGTGGAATAGATAGTTATAAGCAAATACAAAAAAATTCTGTTTAGTTTTAACAGCAATACTATCATAACTAATCCAATATTAATTTTGAAAATATAGGAATATCTATCATTTATCATTTTTTTTCTAATTATTCATATATTTTACTTAAAAAATAAACCAGAAAATAGTGTTAAGCTATCGCAGTTATTATACTGCGATACGCTATTTTTTTTGTTTCATTTACAATCCTTTATAATATTTAAAAACAATGAATAGCAATTATCTATCAATTCTTTCGAAGCTACAAGAATAAGAAGAAAGGCCATGATATGTTCTGTAATTTTTTTTCAACTTAAATTCCTATCAATTAATTACAGTTAAATTAATTTTAAATTTTATTGTGATATACAATTTAACATATATTTATTATTTTAAAATTAGTAATTAAAGCAATGTGTTTTAAATTTATCTTATTGACATTCTAAAAATAAATTTATGTTTATAGTATTGTGAAACTAATTTTATTTTTGAAATTAAAGAAATTAGTATGCGTAAAAAACAATATAAACCATTTCTATTTTGGAATTTGTTGTGATTTTTTAGAGATAAGAAAAACCAAAAAAGGTATTTAATAAAAAAAAAGAAACAAAAGAAAAATGTTTTCCAGTTAAACAGCTTTAGTAGTAGTAATAATAGTAGTAGCAATGATATTGGAAGTAATCATATTAATAGTAATAAATTTAGTAATATATATAATAAATATAACAACAAAAACATTTCTAATCTTTTAGAATTTTATTTAAAAACCAACTGTTTTCCTTCTATTCAGGACAAAAATAACACACCAAGAAAGGGAAAAGCGATAACAAGACGAAACGCGGAGAAATTTACGTTTCAAAAAAATTTTCAATAGTGAATAATGTTGCACTTTTAACGTAAATTCTGATGCTTGTATTTTTAAAATGCTATATTAACATTTTCGTTTAAATTGAAGGATGCAAACCATATATCAATATTTAGGAATTAATTGGAATAAAAAATCGCATTGTTTGAATCATATTTCATGCAATGTATAAAGAAATATTACAGCCTATTGTGATATTTAATATTTAATATGTGCACTAAATTGAAGGAAAACAACTATTTTTAATAAAAAACTAAATCATTATATCCATCAAAATATACATTTCATATTTCTAATGTGAATATTTTCATACAGAATTGAATCAAATTTTAATTATATTTCAAAAATTTTTATGAATGACAAATTGAAGTTTTTTTTATTTATTTCAAAATTAGAAGAACATAATTAATATTATATTTTATATTCTGATACATTTTTGAGACTTTAATAATTTGGTAATTTATATATTAAAGTATATCTAGGTATTAAGAATATCATAAGATAATTAATGATAAACTAGAGACAATTTCCCAAGAAACATTTAGATGAAATTACAAGAAATATTATAATAAAAATTCACAATTGTTGTTAATTATTGACAAATTGTTTCAATTTGACAAGAAAAACAATTCATAGCAAATCAAAAAATTAGATTTGAATATGATATACTCAAAAAGATAAAAGATTAACTTAATTATGTTATAAGTAATGTATAATGTACTGGGATAAAAATCGTTCTGAAGTTATCAAATATGTTTTTAATGATGATTACGGCATTTTACATTGAAAATACATTGAAGAAATATAAAATTATTTTTTTTGATTAAAAAAATGATTTTTACTCCAAAAGATTGATAAAAAGACAAGAATTCTAATGTACAAGCTTCATCAAAACAAAAATGAATCATCGAAACCCCATATTTCTAATAATAATAACAACTATATTAGTTTAGATGTCTTTATTCAAACCTATTGCAATATTTTATAAAATATTTTCTTGATACTGTTGTCCGCTTTACATTTCCATTAGTTCTTTCAATATCATATTTTGTTGTATTCACATGGTATTTTGTTATACCTAAAATAATATTCTATAATGTTTTTGTTAAAAGCATTACTATTATAATATAAAGCAAAAGAAATAATATTGTTGTTTATCATTATTATTTATTTTTGAATGTAAACTATTTATAATTTACAATATTACATATTTTTCAACATTTTTTTATTCTTCTTTTTTTTATAGCAATTTGCAAATTTTGATAAACCAAAAGCGCATTCTATTTTCGGAATAACTAAAACTGATAAACATAGAGAATTCGTATTCAATTAGAAATTGAAATACAAAATTCCATATTTAACCAAATTCTATTTACCCATATTTGTTCTCATTAAGAAGAATATTTTTTTAACAATTTTTCAATATTTATACTACCACATATTTATTCATACTGCTGTAAAACTTACTATGACTATTGTGCTATTATTGTTTTTTACATCTTATTTGTTATTTCTTTTTTTTATATTTTCTTTTATATAGTTTTAAGCTTTTTTCCAAATTTTCGACAAATTACAAATAATTTTTTTTTGAACTTTGTTTAATTTTCTATAAGAGATTTTGTTTACTGCATGTGGCAAAATTAAATGATTACAAATGATGACAATTCATACGAAATAATTTTTACCTCTAATTCCAAGACAAATGCCTCCAATATTACCGATTCAAACCAGAATTTACCACCTGCTCATCTATTTAAGAGTTTTGAATTACCCCAGACAAAGAAATGAACAACAGCATAGAAAAAGAAGCATCAAACATGAGTGGAAGCAGGACAAAGATGTGAAAGGCAAGCATAACCCAGCAATAATAAATTTCAACATATAAATAAAAGTAATTTCCAAAACCAATCTTTTTTCTATTCGATTTGTAAGTTATTTACAAGACAACCCAGTAGGCAGCTACTGGGTATGGTACTATATAGATATAAAATATTTATATAGTAAAAAAGCTTTTTTCTAAATTTTTACAAACTCAACAAAAAATATAAAAAGTATAATTATTTTTCTCTATTGTTTTTGTAAATTTTTAAAAATAATTAACATTTAAATTTATAAAGTTCAAGTTTTTCACAGGCCATTTATAAGAAATTTACAGCAAGAATGATATTATAACAAATAATGAAATTTCACGACGTAAAAATACCATTAAAAAAATATATGAAAATGGTTTCAATAATAAAAAAATATATAAAAAGGCAAAATAAAAAAAGAGGGATGGCTTTAACAGAATGAACAAAAACTAACATGCAAACAATCAATATCATAAAAAAGAAGTGAAAACAATTTGATCTTCTATATATCATATTATATTCGTGATGTGCTATGAAGCCAAAATTATTGAATCAATTTTATATTTGTTATACTTTATAATATGATTTTGTATATTAACTTATATTCAATTACAATATTTACTCTTTAAATTCTACATTTTTGATTTTCTTGAACTCTAATATAGTTTAAGTTTATGTATCTTACAGTATATTTTGAGCTAAAACAAATATTAACGATTTTTTCAAGATTTATTAAAAATATATTTTTATTTTTTATATATAAGTTATACTTGCTCGGCTCTAAGCAGCAAGATATAGAGCTTAAAAAAATTCTCATAAACCAATTAACACCTATAGTTTTTTTTAAACTAGACCACTTCAACATGAAGCGAAATATATAAAAAGACGTAGCGAATATATTTTTTTTGCTGATATTTCAAATATATTTAAAGTGAAAAGTATGTTTTGGAAGTCGATTTTAGATAAAAAAACACATAGAAAATGCAAAAAGTCAAATAAAACAAGCCAAGGGCATAAACTTATAAATAAAAAATTTAAATTTAAAAAAATGCACATTTATAAAAATAATATTTTTACAAGTATTTCAAGCAGAAAAACTTAAACAACATTTATAATGGACATTTTTCAGATTTTGTTACATTATAATTCAGTTCTTTTATACATCAATCATTTAATAAACTTATAATTATAAAGCTTAAAATAATGGGAATAGAAACACAAATGTTTTTTTGTAACTATATTTCTGCATAATGATATGTAAATAATGTTACTATATCTGTAGATTTTCTTTGGAAGAATACAGACAAGTTCAATAAATAATTTGAGTAAACCCAAATTAAAATCGATCAATATGTACCTTAGAGATATCAAAAAAAAATCGTTAATTTTGGCAGATTAAGAATGTGTTTGATACATAGAGAATCTTCTAAATAATAAAAAAATGTAAGTCTTTGTGAAAAAAGGTATAGTGGCACAGATTATTCGAATATTTAAACATTCTTTATATGAACTTGTGAATTTTTTCATCTATTTTAATTAAACTTTATACACGAAAACTAAGCTATTTAATAGAGACATGTCTTTTAGAATAACTAAAAAAGCTATATGTAGAAACAAACTAAATATCATCGTATCAAGTGAAATACAACAAAAAAATTTAGAAAAATTCTCATTCGGAGCCTTCCGATTCTATTGATTCTAACTACAAAATACGAAACAAAACAAACTTGTCAGTAAGAGTAATAAAAAACCGAAAAATTCGAAAATTAGAGTATAAAAGCAATACGAAACAAAACATCTATAACAAAAATTATACTTTAAATTGTTAATATATTTCAAAAAAGAAAAATTTTATATATATAATATATATAAAACAAAAAAATCTTCTACTAAAGACCAAAGACAAGAATACTAACCTACGAAACAGGATTTTATAATATTTTTATAATATCACATTTTAATTATCCGAAAAATGTTAAAATGATAATAAAGTAGTAAATGTAATATGAATTGTTATATTACAAGCTTTATAATGCCAAAAAACGCAAAGAAAAAACAACAAAAATCCTTTGGTTATTAGATAAATATTATGCAATGTGAATCTAGTGTGTTTAGCTGGTACAAAAACAGTAATAGCGCAACAAAATATAAATATCTATTAAAACAAATATTATTGCATATACCACGCAAAACACAAAAAACTAATTGTAGATGTGTAAAATAATTGGATCATAATTGTAATGCAACGAATAGATAATTTATGTTTATCAAACAGATGTTACCGTATATTTATATGGAATACATTATAGCTTCTCATCATTAGAATTATTATTCATGCATAAAATACATTAGAATATTTACAATGATACATAAATTTTGCTAAAATACGTTTTTAATCAATCGTATTAATATTTACTATAAGTCTTTTCGCCTAAACTAACTAAATAAAGGAAAATATTCAATACGATAGAAAGAAAAACTAAAAATTAATATTAGAAAGTGTGTAAAAAAGTTTAAAAATGTAATTTAAGTGTTTCAAAATGCACATTGATAGATATCTAATATAGTATATATTATGTAAATATTTAGTTTCAAAAATGAGTTAGAAAAGATTGCAAAATATAAGTCATATTTCTTTAGAATTTTAATGAAAAAATATGTGTAATAGCGATGAGAAATATAATTTATATTAGATTTGTACAAACCAAACTATTTAGTGAATGAGATACCAGTAAGAAATAAAATAAAAATTATTGATTTATTTAATATATTTAATATATTTTGTTTCTTTCAAAACTAGCCTATAAAACATTTAATAGACGATAATACATATTTCACAGTTTTTTTCTATATAGAATTAATAGGTTAGATTTTTTTTATACTATTATGATTTATAAAAGTGTAAAATTATGAATTTGAATCAGTTTTTAAATAAGAATTTTTTAACATTCAAATACTATGCTTTTGAGATATACAAAAAAATTAGCATGTTGCTGATTGGCTAGTAAAAGTATTTCGAAAGCATATAAACTAAGTTATGCCATATTAGTATGTAAATTAAAATTAACATTTCAAATGATCTAAAAAAATTTCTATTAGTATGTAAGCAATAAAATATTTGTTTCCTTTTGTATCAGTGAATACCAATAAGATTGCCAAATATAAGATCTCTGAACAGTGCGAAACATATAATACATAGACGAGTTCAATATTATACAAATAATATCATTACACGTAATAATTCAAAGAAAAATGCAAATAAGAAAAGTATAACATAGCTCATCGTGTATTTCAAGCTAGTAATAATCCACAAGCTGTACTAAGTTCTATTTTATCAAAATAATGGTGTATTTGTAATATAGAAGAGCTTTTTATACTTGTTTCAATTTCTGAAAAATTTCCTATAATATAAATTATTAGATTTATATATTTTAATATGTTAAATTCATGATTTTTATTAAATATAAGTTATCAACGGTTATTTCCATAAGCCAATAAAGTTAGTTCTACAAAAGAAAAACTGTTTTTATTCTATATAACGATATATTCTTTTTTAAATTGAATGTAATAGTGCGATCTCGTAAACATATATATATATTCATATATATATTGAACGAGAAAATAGTCATAAACTAAAGTAAATTATATATTTAATTTGTACATAAATAATAATATAGAAAATTATGCATTTGTAATATCAACTATATTTTGCGAAAAAAAACTAAACTTTTGCAAGATTTATAAAAAACGACAAATTTAATACAGTGAATATACATATGAAAAGGAAATAATTTTTATATAGCAGTGAGATATAGATCAGGTTTGTTTTTGATCAATATAAATTCATTACAAACATTTTTTTTATTACAAATATAGAATATTTCATAAGATAAAGTTATTATTTGCTCATCTAAAAAAACAAAAAAAATCAAATACTATATTGTAAATGTAAAAAAATATGATTATTAGAAATACTTAAAAATTTAAAAATACAAACCAAAATTTCAACGTAGTCATATTTTATTGATTGCTATCTACATGAAAATCCAATAAATATCGCGCGCATTCAAGTTATATTAGAACAACTTGGTAATACAAAAGCATAGAAGCAAAATTCAACATATAATAGAAAATATTTCCTAATCGCAAGTAAATCCTACTTTTAGACATTTTCTAAATATAATTTGCAATTTTTAAAACAACCCAGACAGAAAAAGTGTCTTAAAAAACATTATAAAATACTACAATAATCTTATGCAAAAACGGAACATACAAGCTTTTTGCAAAAAAAACATATAGAATACTCAATTATGCACAGAAAAACAAAATATAACAAAAGATTTTATTTTTCAGAAAAAATGATTAAAAAAATGTACACCGAGAAAGTATTAGGGTAATATTAAAAAATTGCCGAATAAAACATCACTAGCTATTCGTTTTCAATTGTCTTGATTAGCGTTTTCTTCTCTTGAAAATTTATCCTGCCGTTATAAGTATTCATTGTAAAATTTTAGAATCAAAAAAAATATATTTCTAATATTTTATTAGTTTAAATTCATTATATTATAAGTGACACCGTTCAACTGATACAAAAAAGAGTATGTAAAAAAATAGTCGTATGATATGGATCATATTATCATTATAGTATCAAGACATAAAAAAAAATTTCTCATGATGCTTCCATAACTGAATAATAAAAAATAAAAATCTATTTAATATCATATTTTACGACGTTTATTGTAGTGAAAATTCATTTTACAAGTATTTAAAAATAAAAAAACATATACTTTCACGCATGAAAAATATAGTCATTCATAGTAGCTCTTTAAATCATATCTTTCCGGTCAAAGTTAGATTTTTTTATTGGTTGACACACAAAACAGTCGAAAAATACCAGAAAGCACGTTTCTTTATTTTAATCCTTTTTTTAA
This sequence comes from Edhazardia aedis USNM 41457, assembly GCA_000230595.3. Taxonomy (NCBI): domain Eukaryota; kingdom Fungi; phylum Microsporidia; family Culicosporidae; genus Edhazardia; species Edhazardia aedis. The sequence continues at coordinate 66,016 of AFBI03000110.1, read as the reverse complement.
ATTTTTTATTGACCGTATAAAACTGTTATTTGTTATGTTTTTCGTAAAAAAGCGAAATTAGAAACATAAAAATACAATCTAAATTTTATGTAACGCACAAATTTTTGTTTTTATCAATAATGACTTATAATATAAAATACCAAACTAAGAGTTTAGAAAAAACTAAAATAATCAGAGTTGATTTAATTATAGAGAAAGGAGAAATTAAATGAATTTTTTTATAAAAGTAGAAGATAAAAGATACGATTAATAATTTAGTATTCTTGTTTTTCACATGATTTTTTGATTACAATTGTTTCACGTCTACTTCAGATTTGTTGTAAAAGTGCATAAAATTCAAGCTATATTTGAGTCAAAAAAATTCAGCTTATAAAAACGCAAATTAACATATAAAAACTTGAAAATTTCTATAATATCAGTAAAGTGCGTTAACACCGACTATTCTTTTGATTTCAAACAACTTAAAAGAAAAAAAAAACCAAAAATAAAGATTTCTAAATTAAAGGAATCCCAAAATCATACTTTTATTATCATTGCACAAAAAGTAGTCGATTGAAATATAACTTAAAAAATCTTAACAGTCAACATACAATGTAAAACAATAATGGTTAAGACGCGTTGCATCACGATCGGAAGACTTATTGGAACGATTGGAAGATTAAATTAATTGCATCTTTATTTATTGCTGATAATTTTAATAGCTTACATAAAACCATATGTTTAGTGACCTATAATTTGCACCCAACTTGTTTTCAAATCTCAAAAGGTCAAAAGAAGTATTAAAAATCTTAGACAGATAAAAACTATCTGTTTCATAAATTACCTAGTCAAAAAAGTGTATGAAACACAATGAATTATTTGACAGACATGTATATTACATGCAAACAGTAACATGTAATTTTTCAATATTAAGTTTTATCAAAAAGATAACTTGAGCAGCACAATTTTTTCAACATTATTATTTTACAAATATGTGCAAATTTACATAATCATCAATATACCAGCAATATATAGTATAAATAATTTGATTTTACTAAACCATAAGTTATAATTGCAGATCTTTTTTATTATGCGAAGTAAACACTTATCGCAAAAAAATAAACACAGTCTGAAATTTCTATTTTTTTGCACAATAGATGTACATGTTTTATAAATCAAATACTAAAGTAATACATCGTGCATCATAAAGTTTAAGCTTCAAAATTTCCTAATATGCATTATAAAGCAATGATACTAAATTTTGCATATTATCGAAAACAAAACTTATTAACAACAAAATGAATTTTGTAAAACTTTGTAAATTATAAGTCGTTGTGCATTACAAAAATTCAAAAATCTTACACATATTAATATAATTAACAAAAAATAATTATTGGTGTCATATTGAAAATTTAAACATTTTAAAAGGCGCATAAAAATTTAGAAAGTAAAAAATCGTACTTTAAATTTACAATGTAAAAAAATTCATCATTGATATATATGTTATTGACAATAAGGACAACAAAAAATATTAAAAAATTAAAAATATGTTCAATTAAAAGTTAATCCAAAAAAATCTGTGCCATAAGCATTGAACAACACGTTTTTGAGTTTTTATGAAAGATAATAGTATTTTTTTGAAAACAGTACTCATCAATAGAATTTTTATATAAAATTTTGAGATATATTGTATTTACATGGTATTTCGTTATACCTAAAATAATATTCTAATATGTTTTTTTTCAAAGTATTACTATTATAATTTAAAGAAAAAGAAATATTATTTTTGTTCATCATTATTATTTATTTTTAAATGTAAACTATTTATAATTTAAAATATCATATATTTTTCAATATTTTTTATTCTTCTATTTTTTTATAGCAATTTGCAACTTTTGATAAACCAAAAGCACATTCTATTTTCGGAACAACTAAAATTGATAAACATAGTAAATTCGTATTCAATTATAAATAATAATACAAAATTCCATATTTAACCAAATTCTAATTATCCATATTTGTTCTCGTTAAGAAGAATATTTTTTTAACAATTTTTAAATATTTTATACTACCACAAGATATTTAATTTTCTGAAATTTTTCTTGTATTTACAAACAAAAAAACATGATTTTTACCATTAAAACATATATACTAGGCTTTTTTTAGTTTCAAAATCATTGTAGTAACTATGTTTTTGCTATCACTTATCATAGCTTTAAACTAAAATTTTTGCTACGAAATTTTTATAAAAATTTATTTTTTAGAGATGATTTATATGCAACAAAAAAAATAATTTATAAACTTTGCTTTTAATTTTTGATTAAAGTAGTGTCACTGTCTATGATAGATTTTTTTCAATCACTGAGTGATATGGATATAATGTACAATTATTTTTAGTGATGATAAAAAGATAAAAATTAATTTCAAATTCTGTGTTAGAATTGTGAAATTTTTATAAAAAGAATTTTTATATTATTTTAAATTTAATTGAATCAAAATTGTAATGATTAATTTAAATTTAAATGAAATAATTTTTGATAAATTATCAAATTTATCAAAAATAGAGATAAACAGGCAAACAATAAAAAATACATGTCGTGAGTCTCATCTAAAAATATAACACATGTGAAAAATATAATGATCGTGCTAACTCCGGGCTATTTAATGTGTGTAATATTTATAAGCATTATTATAACAATGTATGAATTCCAGAAAAAATTGAAAATCAAACACATACTAAAATCGAAAGAAAAACTTAGAGTATATTCGTTTAGAAAGTTTCTGCAATTAAGTTCGAAAATAACTTACTTTTAACATTTAGTAAATTAACGTGACATTAATTTTTTCTCCAGAATAAATCAACTAAGTTTTGTTTCTTTATTTAAACACACTGCAGTTACCTTTTCATAAAAATATATATGAAGATTGAAATTTATACATTGTCGGTAATTGTTTGTCAACAGTAGGATTTATTAATACATGCACATATATATGTATTTATTTTGTTGAATGGAAAATACTTGCGGTGTTACATATGATTTGATAGTTATTTTTATTGATTGTGGGGTTTTGGGCTATAAAAGTGTTCAAGCAAATATTATATTTTGAACAGTTTTTTCTGATCGTAGTTGAGATGTTGGTTGAGAATGACTGTATAAATATACAAAAGAAATGCCCTTTTCTAAGGATGACCATTGAGAGTGGCGTAAAAAAATACTATAAAGAGAAAGAAAAGTGTTGTTATATATATTTAAAAATTGTTACTCTGGTTTTCACGGGAATGCCATGATACTATTTGTAAGTATTCTTATTATTTTTTCATATTATATATTTGTTCCTCATTATTACACATTTTTATTGTAATAACTTATTGATATACGCACAACAGACGGTAATTTTTATGAATGAAACTTCTGATTAGTCATATATAATATATAAGTGAAAAAATATAATATAAGTATGACAATAGACGAATTTAATGATGATCAGATGCAATTAGCAGTATAATGTCATCTAAAGTGCAACATAAATCAATCAAAAAAAATCATTATTTAAAAAATTATATATTATTAGTAAAAAGGTTAAAAGTAAGTTTTGTTATGCTATTAACCATCTATGGAGAAAATGCTTTTTCTTCAGATAGTTTAAAGATTCAAGACACCTAGATTTTAGTATATAGTTGTTGTTATACAATATTATTGCTTCAATACAGTCAGATTGCATTTTATTTTTTTTTCCGTTATTCTTATCTCGTTTCGGTAATGAAACATAATTATGGCTACAGGAGCTATCATGTGCTTTAGCTATCTTACAACAGTAAAACACACGTGATGAGTTTTTTTGTTGCATAAATAATTTTGTTTTATGTAAGATATTAATAGGTTTAGCAAGTGAATTAAAATGCCTAGCAATAAGTCCTTTAATCTTTGTCAATGAACTTCAGATTATGAACAAGCATATCCCAACCATTGTCATTAAAATTTGAAAATAAACTATTTTGATTATTTTTCACTAACAATTTATAATGTAAAAATTTTTTTTTAAAATCAAGTATTGATTTTTCAAGACAAAATGCGTAATATTATCGCAAATTTACTGTAAAATTTTCTTAATGGAGGTTTAATTTTTATATTTTATCAAAAATGAGCCCAAACAATAAATTTTTAAAGTTATTTCACCGTATTTTAAATTTGAAACATTTTATATATTCGAACAAAATTCCTATTTTCGTGGCAAAAAACCTATGAATTATTTAATTATTTTTCATTGCGAATACGAAAAAGAGAAAAGTTAGTAAAACTTATCATAGAAATTTGTAATGTATTTTTTTTTGTATAAATTGTTTAACATGTTGATAAAGAACAATCAACTAGTATTTTTCGTTATATATAGATATGTTGTTGATTAAATTGTTTGAATTATACATAAATTTTGTAAAATATGAAATATATGAAAATAACCTGCAAAATATATTGCCCAAGAAACGGATTCACAGATAATGATCACCCGAAAAAAAATTTAATATATTAATTAATTGGCTCAATTTTTTTTTGCGAAAACACAGTTTATAAAACAATTCAAAGTAATGAAAAAACTTTTAAGTTATGAAAAAAGTTAAAATTGAATGCTATGAAAATTATAATTCCGGCTAATAAAAGAAAGCTGATATTAACAATTCATTTTAAGATACAATGCTAATATTTATTTTGTATTTTTAATTGCTTATATTACTTCTAATTTTCATTGCTTTAAATATTTTTAAGCTGATGGATATGGCAATTTTATTGCAAAACTATAACTGGGAATCATTGAAAATTACCCAACAAAATATAGAATTTATAAATAATTTATTATAATGCATATTGCGCAATAAAAAATGTCTACATTTTACTAAATCAAGCAATTGATAAATAAAAAAAATTGAATATTTTCATATTGTATTTCTATGAAAATATATGCTTAAAATGCGAGGTTTTTATTTAATATGCATCACGACTGATTATTATAACAAAAAAATAGTAGGATCAAGCAAAAAACCACAAATAATTATTAAAACATCATATGAAATAAGTGCGATATTCTTGGGAAAAATATATGGAAGGCTTAGAAAGCATAAACTTAAGAAGTAAATATAAGACTCTAGAGTACAAAACATTAGGACAAATATTATATCTTTACGTATTTAAAACTTAAAAGAAATAAAAAAATATACTTTTTAATGATTAAAGAATACAAATCATAATAAAAAAGTTAATAATATATAATATAGATTTCTAATAAGTAACACATTTAATTTTTTTTATGAAATTAGAAGCCTTTAAACTAATATAATTTCTAATAATTTTCCATGGAATTAAAACTTATGCACTTTATAAATCAATTAGTAAATCTATAGATAAATTTTTTACGAAGTAGCAAATAAAAAAGAAAAAGCTCGAAGTTTTATAATAAAAGTATTTATTATTTTAAAATTTTAAAATTAAAGTTTTTAAAATTTAAAAAAAAAGTTTGCAGCTTGACATTTTTGACTGTTTTAGAAGCTTTGAAACTAAATACATTAATGAAAGAAATAAGACGGTTTGTTAAAAATATTTTTTTTAGAAAAGTATTGAAAATAAGGAGTCTAACAGCGTAATTATTTATAACATGAAATTTCACTGATAAACGGAATAAAAATACAATTTTATTATACAGTGGTGTCTATTTGTTCCATAAATATCCTAAATCATTATATTTGAGTTAGTAGCGAGTTAAGAAAAAGTAAATTGTGAATTATGCAAAAAATAAAGATGAAATTATCAATATAACCATGATAGAATGTAAATAAAAAATTAATTTTCTATTTTAAGCATCTAATCTCTTCTCACAAGATAATTTATATATGCTTTCCGTTTATTTATTGTTTTCATCTGTTCGTACGACGTTCTTAGAAATAAAATATATTAAAAACTTTATAATATTTGATTTAAAATGCATCAAAAGTTTTCATCTGTTTGTTATCAGTGTCAGAATTTTTATAAGACAATAAACATCTTGAAAAAAACTTATATAAAAACGACGAACATCGAGGAATATTTTTCTCTTCTAATTTAATTTTTTCAGTGTGTATATACTAGAAAATATTAAACCTCGATTACTTTTCTGCGTTTTTCGCAATTTTTATCAGTTCTTACAGTTTGAACAAGTTTTTGATTGAGCTGAGCTATTAATATCGCAACTTCTATAATAATGATTCTATAAATTCGAGAGAACTAATAACTTTTTATCTAAATTTTTGAGAAGATTAAATATAAATATTTTTAATTTAACGCTAACAATAACTCATCTGTTACTTTTTCTAAAACGTGTATTTCTTTTATTTTTTGTTCTTCAGTAACTTTTTAAGAATTCGCATAAGCTATATCATACAATTTAATGCTTTCGCAAAATTTTTTCAAGTGCTGATTTTTGTACTTCTTCAGTTATTATTGAATCATTTAACTTATGGAATGCTTGAGAAATAAGTTTTTTCACATTTTCCTGTATTTCTGCAGCCGATTGCTTCATTTTAGGATGATTAATTCTGTGCTTTCCTGACTATACAGCATCTAAACATCTCCTGCCTTTATGAAGTATTTTAACGTATCAATTATTCCAGTGTTCTCAATATCTAGCAAATTAAAATAATCCTCACGAATCTTTTTGAATTTGTCGCCTAATCAAGCAGAAAAAGTATATATATATAACAATTATTTTTGTAAATCCATCTCTTGCGTTTTTAACATATACTTTGCTTCAGATATTTTATCTAAAGAAGAATTAATAGCATTTCTCGGATCCGATCTTTCCTTTGCTTTCGAATCGTATAATAGCATATTTCTAAGAAATTTGATAGTTAAACAGTAAATAGCATAAATATATCATGGCTTTTTTTATACTTTCTGTGACTCTTTCTCTACTTGAAAATATAATGACAAATTATGTTTACAAGTAATTTTTTGGATTGTATCTCTTGAAATTCTATGTGATTTTACTTTGTTATGATTTTTTTTATCTGAAAAATAGTATTCAACTGGCTTTTTGAAACATTTCAAGAAAACAACAGCTTTAATCACGATTTCTTCGCCGTTTTCAGTAATATTCAAAGAATTGTATAATTTAGACAATTCGATCATATATTGATCGATATGATCCATTATTAGATACATAAAACTCTTAAAAATACTTTCCACATTCCAAAGACATTACATGTTGATCTAAAACAGCTTTTGTTGCACATAATTGTGGTAGTTTAATTTTGTTTATTCATAACCTCAATACAGAAATCAAGTATCTCTAACTATTAGTTTTTTTGCCTTCTTAAAATCACTATCGTTTTTTTCTTCGTCTTGCGATATTTTTTCTATGTTCAACCAAGATATTTTTTGCTTTAATATAAGCCTTATCTAATTCAGATTCTGGTGTTTTTACGAATATTTTTATTAATTTGCTTGCTGAATTACGTGATTCTTTTTTTCGTTCAAAAGTTTCTTTTAATTTATTTTTCAATTCAAGCAAATATTCATGGTTTATAAGCAGATTAATTTGTCTAAATCTTTCCTTGTAAAAATGCCTTCGTATTTTATTTCCATGTTTGTAAGATCTTTGCAAATTACGCCGAAGTTGTTTGTAATTTTTCAAACAATCCAAAAAATTTTTTGTTTAGGTATCGCACAAAGATTTATTAATTCACTAAGCTCTGACTCTGATTTCAGATTTATAGCATTTACCAAACATTTCATTGCTTGATTCGCAAAGTAAAAGCTTAAAAGACACACAAAGCTGCATTGATATTATATTTTCCATTCATATCGTTTGCTATTAGTTTTTAAGATTTACTTTTTCTATGTTTTTATCAGAATTGTCTATAGCTATTAATTTTTGTAAGCAAAAAGCCAATTCCATATTATGTTCAAAAAAAATTATTACTTTTGGTTATGAACATTCTTTTCCATTTATCCGAACGTTCAAATTCGTCCAGTTTATCAAATTTAGAAAATTTTTTATTTCTTTGTATGATTCTCTTCCTTCATTGAAACATTCACAATTCACGTGTTCACAAAAATCACAAAATAAACATAGACAACCCCTATTATCACAAAATAAACCACCACAAGAACATTCATCAATCTCACTTTATAGAAACATGCACATTTATGGTTTTTACAATCATCAATTAATCTGAAAACACATTCTTTGCAAGCAATCTCTTTAGAATCATTTTCATTTGTGACCAAATTTTGTTCGATTATAACATTTTTTTGTGATTTTTTCTAGGGCTTCCACCAAATGAAATAAAATTTCCTTTGCATTTAGTGCAATACAATATGCAAACACAAGATGTTCTTTAATATCTTCTCGTGTCTCAGGATTTTTTGAAAATTCATTAAGCCAAAATTTACATGCTTCTCATGAAGTTATTCCAACTTTATATAATAACTGACAATTTTTAATAGCTTCTTTTCAGTTTTAATGTTTCGTGACTGAATCAAAAATTTAATTGCTTGCTCTTTTTCCATCAAAGTCATTTCTCTGTTGCTATTTTCATTTTTATTTTTATCTTGATTTATTTTGTAAACCATCGCTATGCATTTAATTTCTGCAAATTTTTGCCTGTTTTTTTGATATCATCGTAATTAATTTTTTCATTTTTTTTTGTTTAAAATGTAGCATTCAACATTGCCTGCGATCGTTTCAAACATCTCGAAAAAATTGTGTTCTTCATAGTTGTTCATGTTGGGGTTTTCCGGATCGTTATGATAAATTTCTTTTTTCGCCTTCGCGAGACATAAAACCGCCATGCGCACACACAAAGCACATTCATATCTATTGTATTTTTTTGTAATTCAGAAGGATTAGACAATGTTTCTTTTAAACAACTTAAAACAAATTTTAAGCTTTCTTGCAAATCAATAGAAGCCAACTCTACAATTTTTAAACAATAGTCCATTAAACGAATTAGTTCAGAAATCGTTTGAATGATGAAATCTACATTTTTGATGATCAAAATCATTCCACTTAAGACTTGATTCTTTGAATCTTCGTGAAAAGAAAGCTTGTAATCTTCTTTAATGTCAATATAAAAGTCTTGTATATAGAATTTTTCTACATTCGTTAAAAAAGTTTCAGTCGCACATATTACATAAAAGTGTAATCATATTTTCTACTGGTAAGTTGAAATACTTGTTTATTGACTCCTCCAAACGATGCAATTCGGCTTCAAAATTTCTAACATCATTTTCTGGATCTATTATCACTATAGACATCGCGTTTATACCAGAATCAGAAGCTATAATTATCACAATATTCTGTAATAGAATTTTGAAAAACATTTGTGGGGGATTTAAAATTATTAAAATATTTCAAAAACAATAAAACTGCAAAAATTTATATTTAGATTAGAATAAGGTTCAACTAATGGATATGTAATTTTAATATATCTATAAAAACTGTTTTTAATTAATTAATCTTTAATTGCGATATAAATGAAGATTTTTTCATAATATGACATTCTTATATTCACCCCGGCAAAAAAATACAATAGCATCAGCGTTTGGGCACATCGTATCCACAGAAAAACTGCACTACATTAACCACTAGATTTTCGAAATTTAAAAAAGAATAATTTGTTTTTCATCGCGTTTGTATCATATAATATTAAAATTTGAAATTAATTCATTTCCAAAAGCAACTGCAACTGCATTTAGTAGGCTTTTCACATTCAGAGTCTTTTGCAAATACAAAAAAAACAATAATTAAAGAAGAAATTTATAAAGTACCAGAATACAAAAAAAAAGTAGTTAAAATGTGGCGAATAACTTCACACATGACAATAGCCAGACATTTATCAGTGATGAATTAGGATTTTCCCTATGAAATATACCACCGAAACTTCTCTTCACGCTCTCTATAAATACCGTCCGACACCTTCTAAATAATAATGAATCAAAGAAGGAACAAAGACGACGAATACACACGTGATCGCAGGACACACCTCGACACCGTAATAAATAAATATTTAAATTTATGTTTCTACACAGCCTTTATTTGCGCCACTAAACTCGGTTCCTCAGTGAGTACAGCAAGAAGCTATTACAGACTTACACGGTAGAAAAAAATTTAACTTTAACTTCTACTGCTTTTATTAACTACTCTACTTAATATTATGATTTAAAATATTTTCCTTTACTAATTTTCGGTACCAGAAAAATCAAAAATTATAGATAAAATGTAAAAGGATTTTACCCATACTAAAAAATGTTTTTAATGATTTTTGCCATAACTGTAACACCGAAAACAGCAATGGTGCGAGGTAAGAGAGAAGAGCTAAGTTACAATAAATTGCGGTAAAAGAGGGTTTATATTACACCTTTTGTCTATCAAGTGAACTTTCTTCTTCATTTTATTACGGAAAAAGTAGATTCAAGGTTTTTGTAAAAAAGTTACGAACTGCATAGATTAAATTACTTTGAGTAAGATTAGTGTTTTTTTATCGAAAAATTATTCTGTTCTTGCAATTGTAAAAAAAACAATAGCTCCTTAATACTGAACTATCTTATAATCATGAACTTTTTAGCTTTTTTTTTATGATTTGACATTTCGCAGAAACTTTATCTTAATTGTATTTAGAAATGTAAAATTTTTACAATTCGATGTGTAAAACACTACTATTATTATAAAAAATATGATTTTCTTATTTTTTTGATTAAAACATCGGCAGGACAAGTTTACTTGCAAAAATAAGATAAAGAAGCTGTTGACGCCGAGCGTCAAAAACCTCCAAAACTTATGCTAATAACTAGGAAAAATACGTTATAAGCGATATTAATCAACAGTATGATAAATTTGTCTACATTTGTACTTTATTGAAATTCTAATATTATTATTAATGCAAAAACAATTATTTCATGATTGGTTTGTATTGCGAAATATCAAAATGTGTTGAATTCTTTTCTAGAAATATACATAGTATAAATGTATTTAAATAAATATTTACCCTTCCGAAAAATATATTTTTAATTCTTCATAATGTCTTCGAATAACAACAGAAGCCTTTTTAAATACACATATTCAAAATTAAACGTGTATTTTTATAGACTACCTCAACTAGTAATAAAAAAGGAGTTCAGCAACTATCTTTTATGTCTGCCATTTCATTAACATTTCCTTCAATATTTATTTCGTCGATTTAATTAAAGAAAAGATTTATTTTAACATTCAGTAGCACAGAATTATATTAATTTTTCAAAAAAATAATCTATAAGAATTTTTTGTCATGTAATTTAGTTGTAAGCAAAAATATACAAAACATTCTTAAATGCAATGTAAACGAAATTTTTAATTAAGAGAATATAGCTTTTAGGACATTTTGATAATGATACAGTATTTTAATTTTATTAAAAATATATATATGATGTCTTATAATAGTATAGAATGGCATAACATGCTTTTATCAAAAATTATATATTTTTTATTTTGGCTATAAGTAGTTAAAGTCGATAAGGCATAGAATAGTTATTTATTTTCGTCCGTAACAATATAAACTAGATTTTTCTTTTGACTTTAATTAGATTTAAAAAACTAAAATTTTTTATACTTTCATTTAGATTTTTTAAATATTTTCATTGTTATAACTTGCTCGATCAATCTTAAATTACTGTGAAAAAAATTTAGATTTAGAATTTTTATATATAAAAAAATTTTGTTCATTCGTACGAAAATTTACATAAATATGCAAAATACCAATTTTTACATGTTAAATGTAGTGCAATATTTTACTGTTTAACAACGATTGGTATATTTTCATATTTGTTATTAAAATAGTACTTCAAACATTTAGATTTTGAGTCGCCAAATATTTATGGTTGATAGTATTCTTTACAAATATACCATTGGTTTCATAAAATTGAATTCTTTTTATATAAAGAAAAAATGTGGAACATATGGTAAAAGAAATATTTATAGCTAATATAGCACGTATTATAAAAACAAATGTTAATTCTACATATCTTTAATGTAAATAAAAAATAATATTGCGACTTATTTAAATCAACATTGAATCCATTATTATACAATTGAAAATAATTGTTGTCTAATTTTTACAATTTCGAGATCATTTGTATGAATGTCAATTACAAAATAATTTTTTTTGTCAAAATTTTTTAAAGCACACTGTTATATAGTTTAAATTGATCACAATCTAAATATTAATATTGTTTCAAAAAAATTGTTAATTTAGTTTTCAGTCTATTTATAGACAAAAGCAATATTCAAGCTCCAATCGCATTAAAAGTAGCAATATAATGCTTTATCAATTATCTATTATAATATATTTTTTAAATAAAAAATATGAACAAATTTATTGCTTATCTACACATTTAAATTTAAAAAAATATTTAAAAATATATCCCAACCTTATCATTATTATAATTCGCCATTTTTCTTTATTTAACCAATTAAAAAATATACAAAACAATTTATTATTGTAAAGGCGGTTTCAACCCAACACACTCATAATGAAAATATTCAATACATACATGTTAGCCATAAAAAATATTTAAAAACACCATCACAACAGAATTATCATAAAAAAGAAAGGTCAAAACGCATCATTTGAATCAAAAAATTTAGAAAGGGAATAATGTGTATCAAAACCTTTTACAAAATTTATATATTATGCAGATTGGTAAACAAAAAATATAAAACACATCATATACTTAATACGTATTAAAATTATTATTTTATTGTTAGGAATACAATACAAGTATCATGTATTTATTTATACACATTTATATTTAAAAATTATTAAAAAAATTCATTGCAAAGGTATTTTAATGGCGCATCTTTAAAGTTTTCGAGTAGAATATCTAGTATTTTTACTTCAGAGTATTTAAATCACTCAAGTCTTTAAAGAATAAAGATAGATCTACATTTTATTTAAAAAATTGAATAAATGCTATATAAAATAGCAAAAATGTTAAATATACAATATTTTTGCACTAAAAGGTTGCTAATAAAGTTTTTTCGTAATTTTTTTTTTGTTTTACAGAATTTTTCTTGCGACAATATTCAAGATACATTTACTTTAAACAGATGCTTATGCAGCATTCGAAAATATTGACAAACTATCATATTGAATTTGCCATAAAATCTATTGCACAGTGAAATTTTTAAGATTGTTTATTCGAAATTTGCGTTTAAAAATATTTTGAATAATTCAAATTTCTAATTTAAACAAAGAAACATGATATTTTTTTAGTTAGAAGATAAAATTTAGTTACAGATTTTAAAAAGAAACCTAGCATTATATATGAAAAATATTAATATTTCAAAAAAAACTAATATATATAGTGTTAGAGACGTTTGTAACATAATAAAGATTTTGTGCAGATATGTAAATTCTTCATCAAATTATTAGCTTTACTTATAACAAAGATAAATTTTCTATAAAATTCTACTATTCAAAAAGCTTTTTCAACTAAAAAAGAAACAATTAAACAGCGTGTTTCTTATATTTATATTGATCATTTTTACACGCATAACCACAATCAAAATAACATTGACAATAATTAAATAAATTACGAAATTATAAAATTTCAAATATAAAATATTATATGTGAAGCATAGAAGTTATTAAGGCAAAGAATAATTTCCCTGTGAAACCTTTTCTGGATCTTTAAATAAAACATTGTCTAGATAAAATTTTTGTATCAGCATATTTAGATCCTACTGTATTTGTATTATTTGCAAATGTTTTTTCTATTATTTGTGTTAATGTTTTTTTAAGTACTACGCTTGTAAATTAAATAAGATATATAGCAATAACAACCACATTAAACATAATGAAGGTAGTTAAAGTATGTTTGTTATTCATAAAAAAAAATTTAAATGTTTTTCGATAAAAACTAAATTTTTTCTAAATAAAAAAATCAAAGAAAAAAAACTATTTGGTTAGCAAAAAATACAATTTTTTATTACAAAACTTCTTTACTTTTTGACTTATCTAAATTTTCGAACTCTTTTAATAAATTTTATTTTTTTTTCTGAGCGTTGAACCTCTAATTTGTTTTGCTGCATTGTTACTAAAATTATGAGCAATTTATAATTGATTCTTGCTATTCAATCAAGAAAAAAATTCGGAAAACGAAAAATTTTATTCATAAATATAAGAATTTTTCTGTATGGTTAATAACAACTTGATACATTTCATGAACCTTGCTTTTAATCCGGTAAAGTACGCTGTAAATTAGACAATAAGGGTGTGTTAAGTTGCATACTATTCGAAAGACTTGTTAAAACAATTAGATGTTTTTTACATGGCATGTTTTATATCCATCGAGCTTAAAATAGCTTATTAAAAACAATATGTTTAATAGCTAAACATTACATCAATATTTATATCATATCTTAAAAGTAAAAACAAAAGAAAATCATCTTTGCATGTAGTAAAGTAATTGTTTCACATGGGCAAAGTTAAAACAGTGTATGAAATTCAATGAATTGCTTGACAGGAATGTATATTACATTCCAATGATAAGTTTTGTGATAGTATAACATAAGTAAAATACACTTTTTTTTGTTAAAAAAAATATATTGAACAGTAGTTTCTGTATGATTTTCTCATCGAGAAATTTTTGGATACATATATATGTATTTTTTCTTAGCGCAGATATACAAATATTTAAGTATTTTTATACAAGAACTTTAGAAAATTAACACAAAGAACACACAAAAATTAGAATATACAAAGTGTATTTGTGGTGGAACATTGGGATGCGGCCTGTCTTGAAGTATTCTTCATGCAACGAAAAGTGATGGGTATTATTTATCACTTTCACTAGTTCTGAACCGGTTTTCCCGTTCCTTGAAGCTGTTGGCATAAACCTAAAGTTATTACTTGTGACATTGTTCATGTCATTGTTATAATTGTAATTCATTATGTAAAAGGTTTTAATTCACTGTTTATTTATTTAAAAAAAGGGGCTATTTTTTAACCAATGAATTTATAAAAATAAATATTTGTGGTAATTAATATTTCAACATTTTAAACAACCTTCTTTGACTCACACTGGTGTTGTGTTCTAAACAAAGAACACAACAGTATTATTTACGAGTTTGAAAATTCTAACTATAAAAATATAAGCATTTTTTATTTTCATAATTTTTTTTTAAAAATGAATAAACATATCTTGTAAAATGCAAGAAGTATTTATTCGGCAAAAAACATATAAATTAAAGATAAGTCGACGCGTTGGAAAGAAATTTGCTAATATATTTTACTCAATATAAAATTTAAATGTTAAATCATTAAAATTGTAATTCCTATGATTTGAATGTATTTTCCCAATTTTTTTCTTCTTAAAGTTAATAACTTTGTAATTATAATTTTTTTTAAATCAGTTTTGTTGGTGTATTTAAAAAACAAATATTTGCGTATTTTCATAGAAATTACTAAAAAATCCTATATTGAAAATGTGTCTTAAAAATACTTCAGTAAAATTTAGTTGTTAGTAGATGACTTGATTTTATTTATATCAATAAATAGGTTTTTAATTCGTAAAAAACTGGTATAAAATGCTTTCACATTTTAAAAATATTGCTTACTGGTTAGAATTTATATATATTATCATATTTTAAATCAAAAAAATTTAAGTTATTATAATAAAAAATATACGATTATAGTGTGATATGATACATAATACTATTTATAATTTGTTTAAATCAATAATATAACATATGTACTTTCACTTCTAAATTCACGTGTTTTACTAGCCTATATTCTGATCAAGGCAAATAAAAATATATACATACGTTTTAGAAGTATAAAAAATGCTAAGATATTGATTTGCGTCGAATTATGAATTTTCGAAAAAAGATATATTTTATAGAAATTTTTTTGTTTATGATACATAAAAAATCAAATATACATTTGAAAATTATAATTTACAAAAAATATAACATTTTTCAATGCTTTAAATAATGCCTTTTTAAATGATATTTACATGCACTTTGTAAATGAAAAAACTGAATAAAAATTTTCCTGATTGAATAATATGAAAATGTAAAAAAAATATAAATGCTAAAGAACAATAAATATATATTTGGAATCTTGAATATGGTTTTACTTAGAATTAACGATTTCTAGAAAAAAATATGTTTGTACCATGCGCATAAGGATTCTTTTTATACATAGAAAATTGATTAGTATACAATTGTTGTCACTTTTTTGATGTTGAAGAAATTCATCACTAATTACATGCATATTATCCTCTGAAATTCGCAATTATATTATAAGATTACAATATTGTACATTTAATGCAATAAAAAGTCCGAAATATTCAGAGATATTTATTAATGAAAACTATCCAAACCATATATATTGCATAATATATGCCTAGATCATGCATCCTAAATATCTGATAATAAGTTTATAGAAAAAAATCATTCACAAAAATAACAATTAATTATAGATTCTTTGAATATAACAAGATGTCAACTTTTTTATACATTTTTCAAATGAATTGAATTTACATAAATTTTTGTTTCAGATATAAATTGTATTGTGGGTAAAAAATTCCAAAGATTTGTTTATATATGTTTGTCAATATGCATTTATTAGCGAATATGCGACCAGTATGAGGATAATATAAAATTTTGTTATTTCTTGAATTATAATTAAAAACGTGATGTTTTTAAATGTCTTTTATCTATTTTAGATCAATATGTTTGTTTCATAATTAATAAAGTGTTTTCTTTAAATTAAAATTTTATATAAAATATAAGCTTTGGCAATATCACTTCAAAAACATAGTATTCAGGGTTATTATGCCAAAAAAAAATTTTTCGGGTATTTTTGAGACTATTACAATGAGTTCAATTTAGTTAAATTATAATTGTATACATAAAATATTTTATAAAACACACTGATTTATGAAAAATAAATAATATAATATGAAAATAAGATTTATATTTTTACATAATAGAATACCATAAAATTTATATAATATTGCATTCTATTTTACAGTTCCATAAAAATTAAAAGAAACTCTAAGTATGTTAATGATAATTCAATTGATAACGTTATGAAAATCTGCATAGCACATTATTAACTAGCGATTATGTAAAAAATTGGAAAATTTTCGTATATTTCAGTTGTATGAATTTTGTATTTATTTACGCAAGAATCGTTATATTGACTTATGTAAACAGTCTTTACGCACAGGAATATATATAATTACCGTAAATATTTATTCTTCATAAACAATTTTTCTGATTTACTCTGAAACTGAAATCCCATACAATTAATAAATAGTTTATAGACAAACATGCTCATAAACAACTTTAATTGACAGAAAAATTTTGTTTTTTCTCTATATATAAACTTGACAACCAAAATTTCTAATAATATTTTTGAAAAAATTCATCAAAATCAAATGCAATAACAGTTAATCACGAATCTGGCCTACAAAATTACAATAAAATAGTTAAATATATTATAAAAAATAGTTTTTTGTAAGTTCATTTATAATTATGCTTTATGAAATGTTAATATAAAAATTATTAAATAATTAAAGCTTTAAAAACAAATTTGATTTTATTTTATGAGGGCTTGTGTGTTTGGTTAGTAAAATATATGAATTTTTTTTTTTGTGCGCGTATTGGAAGCTTATAAATAAGAATATTTTTATATTCGTATATATTATATTAAGGATTGGAATATATTATTATGAAAGATCATTGCAAAAATATGCTTAACGTTACCAGAATGATTTTGATAAAAAAAATCAAGCTTAAAAATTATTAAAATAGTAAATTACATAAAATCTGAAATGCATAGCTAGGAAATTTTCCAAAAGTTTTAGATTAGTGAAAACCACGTTGCGTATCTCATGATTATCAACAATTATATATAGAATGAAAAAGAAGGACATAATAAGTATACTTATAAAAATCAAAAAAATTTTCCTTCAAAAATTTACATGCACAATTTTGCTCGTGTTAAAATGTTTTTTTGGTCTTTTTTTTATTTATTTTTTCGCATAAAAATCAAAAAAATTTTAGAATTGCAAATAGATAGATCTTTAAAGCATTACTTACAAAACTCTAAAGTTTTTTTTGATTGATTGATGATTGAATTGTATAAATCATTTTCGAAAACAAAAAATTATTACCTAATCAACAAGAAAGTTAAAAGTTTCTAGAATCTGAATGATTAAAAAAAACAACACAATGTTATGAATTAATTTTTTGGACTGAACATCTGTTATGTATTATCAAATAGTTGATTTTTTATATTTTTATGGCAAAATTTTCAAATTAAAAAACTAACCAATATAGTTTTAATCAAAATTTTTATAATATCTAAGTTAATTAATATATAATTATTAAATATTGTCAAATAAAATTTTTAATAACATGAGATTATAACTTAAGTAGGCGCGTTTTTTTTTGTCAATTTTATAATTCGGTCCATTTGTTTTTATTTCGGAAATTACTTTTTTAAAGAACATATTTTTCTTGCAAGATTTGATGCACGATTGTTTAATATATTAATTTGATCGATAAAAATTTTTGTTCTTTATGCTAAAAAATTTTCATTCCAGTTTATAAGTTAAATTTGTGAAAATAAATCAATTATTAAAATAATAATCAAATTAAAAATCAGAAAAGAATTCACAACTTTTATTGATACAGAAAATTTTTGTTTTGTGCAAATTAAATCATATTTTTCTCATCTATCTTTTACGATCTATATTTTTAAACTGCATATCACACCTTTAGAATATTCAAAAATAATTATTTCATCATATCAATTACAAAATTTTTTTGGTGTTCGATGATAATTGCGTTAAAAGAGCATACATAGTATGGCTGTTTGTGTTACAAACTCAAATTTTACATAATATATTTTTTTCTGCAAACATAATGTCAGAAAAATATTTATATGAACAAAAATTTGTAGACATATGGAATCATTCAATATCATATGTTATGTTTTTTGTTTCTAAAACATGAATTTCTATAAAACTTTTATTTTTTGTGTATTTTTTACAATAAATACACTAGAATGACCATTAGTTATAAAATATTTTTGCACTAAAACAACATCAAACTTAAATGTTACCTAGAATTTATGTTACAATTAATATAAGTCGTTTAAATTGAATTTTTTTATTCAAAAATCTATATAACATTTCATTTCCATTTGAATTCAGGTCATACTGTTATAATGATACAATAAGAAAGTAAATTATTGGTGATTTTGTTTGATGTTACTTTCTTTTTCATTTTTAGCATTTTAAGAGCAGAGAAATTTTTTTGGTCATTTGCAAAAGTTTCAATTTAAACGAAAGACAATTTCTATTTGTATAAATGAATGCTAAACAAAAAATTCGATTACAATAAAGTAAACTAAAAAGTAAAACAATTGAATAACAAAGAAGAAGAGTGTATAAGTTACGATGTTTAGTATAATTTTCTATTAATTTATGAATTTTATATTAAAAGCCTGAATTAAAAAAAAACGAAAGAATTTTTAAAATCGATAAAAGTAGTTAATATACACAGTTGTTTTCGATAAAGGAAAAATTTTAATCAATATATAAAAAACCTACATAAAGTTTCCCAACACTTTTTTTGCAAGATTTTTTTTTAAAGTAAGTCGTATTGTGCTAAAAATTTTCAGATTAAAAATAGAAAGCAGCATTAATTTTTTTTTATAAATCTTTAGAAATTTTTTTAAGTAATACATGATACAGTTAATATTTCAACGTCAATAATGACTTTTTGTGATAATTGCTACAAGCAAATATTTGAACTTTTCAATTTACGTATAAAAATTACATAAAAATGTTTATCATTTTCTAAACCTATAAGAATCTGGAATCGATTTATGAAAGAAAGACAAATAAACAATTCCTTTAGTAAAATATAGTTTTTCACCAAGCATAAACAAGTTTTACTTTTACACAATAAAGCGGCACATCGAGCATGATTATAGTGATAGAACTATACCTTCAATTTAAAACTGGTATCTTTTTTAAGCCATAGTATAAAACATACCAATGATTATATGTTTATTTACAAAGTCGGAACACGTGTTCTTTTCAATGTAAACATAAAAAATAAATTAGAGACCAGTAATACAAAAAATATGTTAACACTTCTGAACAATGTTTTTCAGTTGAAAAATATTATTAATTTTAATTGCTTTATGCTTTATGCTTTATAAGTGAAAATTTCGAATTCAAATATTAATGTTTTTTTATTTTTTTTTAAATGATTAGTGTAATTGATATTTGTATATGGTTTATTTATCCAAAATATCAAAATAAGCTTGGTGTGTAAATTTTTGATTTTTGTTCACATTCGATCAAAAGATGATTGGTCGCAAGCGATCAACAAAAGCTTAAATAGCTTATGTAAATATACGATAAAGAGCTACGATTTCTTTTGATAATAGTCATATTTCTAATTCTAGTAAGTCTGGTAGGCCACAAGGTCGTCCCCGGCAAGCTCACTTAATCATTTTATTCAATGTCATTAGATAAAAATAACGTTGTTTTTCGTAATATAAACATCATATGTAGTATATGTAAAAAACAAATACTTTCAAAACATTTGAAAAACAATATTGTCATTTGCTTGTTTTACATACTTAATTTTAGCAACAAAAGATTTAAAAAAACTGAAAATTTATAATTTATATATTTTGAAGCTTCCGTTTATATTTACGATAGTTTGAAATAAAATATAATTTTTTATTCAGTCAACATAATAAAAAGATTATAAAAAAATTACTACGAAAATTGATCATAAAAAATGTTTGGCACAAAAAAAAGTTTTCATGTTTTGGGAAAGGAATGATAAACTTGCATTAATTTTAGTCAAATTTTAAAAAATAAGATACGGAAAAATATTCTTGCCTGAAATTTTCTAGAAAGTATTTTATTCATGGATTTCCTTAGCGCAAATGAAAATTCAAATATCAAAAAATATTTCTCAATACAAAAATACACAATACAATTTTTTTCAATTACATGAACTGTATAATACCTGTTAAATTTGCTTCACTAGATCAAAAAATGTGACAAGAACAAGATTATACTAAAAAAAGAAAAAATAAAACCTCTTGGGATAATGTGCTTTAACTAGTTTATGATTATTTTTTGTGTTTTAATACACACTAAATTAGAAAAAAATCCAAAAAATAAAATAACCTTTTTTTTCTTTTGCTACATTGTGACTTGAGACCTATAAAATCTTCTTTTTTCTTTTTTTGTTTGATATTGAAGTTTTATTAAAATTCAATATTTTTTAAAAAAAGTTTAAATTAACTAAGTTTGCTTGTATGAATCATTTAATTAATATATTCTTTATTTATTTCCAATCCCTAATTTTAAGATACCACTAAGCGTTATTGATTACTAACGGGTGATATAAAGATACTGCATAACCTTAACATGAAATATGCTTAGAATACAAAATTAAAAATGATATATAAAAAAATTTTTTTTATATCATGAAGAAATAGTGGATAGAAAAAATATAAGCTCTGAAATTTAAGAAACAATAACCAGCAAAGAAAATTATATATTATAAATTATTTTGTAATTTTCATACTGCATTTTCGGCCCATCTCAGTATTTAAGTCCTGACACAAATCGCAAAGCACCAGGCAGTCAATTTTTCAAAAAATTTTGCTTTACTTTAAGCGCAAAAGAACTTTTCATGTGCCGATATTACAGTGTTTTATCAAATTTGAAACCTTTGTTAGAAGGATACACCGTCATAAAAATCGCAATCGCTTTGAATAAATGCAGATTTTTACAATCACAATCTTTTATCAAAATAGATAATGAAAATTATCATAAGCTACAGGCATAGTTTAATTAAAAATTTTAAAATTCTTTTCTGCGTAAAACTATAAAAATTGATAACAAACACAAACTGAAATATAGAGCCATAAAAGATAAAATGGTTGGATTTAGCGCTTTCAACAGCAGAAATAACGACAAAAGTATTACCCTTTCGAGGGCACATGAGTTATTTACCAAAAAGTCTTTATAATTTTCTTATCACCTCTTAAACACATGTGCCATGTGTTAAATACCTAAACGTAAAGCCGATATCATCTCGATTAGATAACCACTGTTTTAGTTTTAACACTCTTAAAGAGCTATCAACGTGTCTTCAACACAACAATTGTAACAACACCAATACTGAAATTCTAATGCTTTTTGGAGAGATCACAGAGATATTGAAAACAAAATCATTATTGAAAAAGAAAAATTCTATAACAATTTTTGTAGTTTTTGCGTACAGATTGATCAAAATGAAATTCCTTCAATCTTAAGTTTAGGAAAACAAAAATTGAGCATATAAAGAAATTAGTTGTAATTAATTTTTATTTAGCGCAATTATAAGTTGATAGATAAGAATAGCGCTAAAAAGTTTTTAAAATCAAAAAAAACATATATATATTACATCAATAGTGCAAATAAAAAACATAAGAAAGTAAAAATGCGAATGTAGTGCTTGATGCAATATTTTTTTCGTACGTTTTAAAAAAAATTGTAATATATACATATATAATATATAAAGAAAAAAATGATATAGACATAGTATATAAAATCAAATTTCTTCTAAATGAGGCATGAATTCCAAAGATTACAAAAATTCAAATTTTATATGAAAAAATAGAAAAATTGTTTGTTTTCTATGAATTCGTTTTTTTTCTTAGGCTATGAGTCAGATGTTTTTAGATACTAGATACAATTAAGAAAAAAGTCTAAAAGCAAAAATTTTTTCAAATAGAAAAGTCTTCTCTATTCAGTTTTTTGTTATTTGCAACATTTTCAAAATATAAATTGTTTTCTATATTTTGTAAATATTGTACATTGCAGTATCTAAACAATAAGAAATATGATCCTTAATCTTTGTTTATGATCTCATAATAACTATCATATTTTCACAATTTGTTATTGTGACAAAATTCAGACTTATATTTATTATTTTCATTCATAGAAAATTTATTTTTTTGTCAAATGGTATTTCTATCTATAAAATTAAATAAAATATGCATAGAATATATAGGATGTAACAAGAAAATCAATTAGAATTTTTCAGGGCTTCGAACTTATAATATATTATATATTCTTTTAATACTTTATATCTCTTATTGCGGAAGAAAATATTTCTTATTGAATTCTTATAAAATATTATAATAAACAATATAAAAATTTTAAAAACTTTCTAAAGTACATTAACTGTCGCAATTTTATGAATTATAAAAAATTTCTAGCCATTAAATAAATAAATTTTCTTAGTTTATTTTTTCGAAATTTAAATGAATATTGTTGGATTTATTCTAAACAATAAATTTGAATAATTGCAAGAGATGTGAAAATTACCAAAATGCAATAAATATTAATATTTTTTTACCGCTTATTGTATTTTAATATACAAGAAGCTTATTTATTAAATACACAATGTTTACTCGCTCACAAAATATTTTTTTACAATATAAAACTTATCATAGGCAAATACACAGCATTTGCTAGCGAAAAAAACTTAATATCCTTGTTAAGTATATTAATATCGTTTGGAGTTGAGATTTTTTTAAACAAGCAATTTTATAGATAGTGATTAATTTTTATGCATAATATAATAAGTATAATTTATAGTCTATGCTAAAGTCAAAATTTTTATTAGTAAACAGCTAAACACTATAGAATCATTATAAATAAATTTTTAGTAATTTTATTATCGTCTAAGTTTTGCAGAAACATTTAACATGTTATATTGTGTATATTTGTTTTTTTTTATTTGCCAATTTTACTTCTCTAATCTTAAATTTTAGCAATCTATGCACTCATTTTAACAATATTGTTAAAACATTTGAAATTATCATAAAAGATAAATTTTTAAAACCTTTGGGAAAAATAAACGTTTTAGACCATGGATGTGAACGTGATAAATATTATCTATATTCGTACTTATTCAAAAAATACTAATTTTATGCGTATATTACATATTTTTTTTGCTGTGATTCATATTGATTACTGATTTCGATAGTAATATAACAACTACTTTAACAAAAACTTTTAAATTTGGCGGATGATCAAATGTATGTTTTTTAGCAATTTGCCGTTTTGCAAAATATTAAGACTTAAAAAAAGAAAGAAGTTCAATTTTATTTAATGGTTGTAAAGATATATAAAAACTCAACCATACATTTTTTTTATTGCATCAACACATTATAAGCTAAATTCTATTTTTTTCGTATTCTATGTAAGTCATAAAAAATGGTAACTATTTTTAAAAACTATTCATACTCAAATTTTTTTGGAAAAACAAAAAATTAATACTTTTTCAATAAAAAATATACTTTCATTAATTTAAACTTTTTTATTCATAAAAAATTTTATTTGAAAATTATTCAATTGTATAAATTTCTATTATCTGCAACAATATAAAAAAAATTCTTTATCTTTTATTAAGAATTTTGTTTTACACGACTCACAGTTTATATTGCACCTTTACAAAACAAAAATGTATCCAATTCAACAAAATGCAAACACAATTACGTTATTGGTAGAGCATATGACTAAAAATTAAAAATTAAAAACTTATATATTTTATGACAATTATCATTTTTTGTATTATTTTTTATGAAATGATTTATTTTAAAAATTTCTTTATATATATTCATAAAAAAACTTATATATTTATTTCTAATCATAAAATAAGTGACTTTAGAGTTTTATTTACAACTGAAATTTTTTTTTTCACACAAATAATATTTTAAATCTAAAAATGCTTTTTTTGTTTGCATTAGCTAGTTTCCAAGACAGAAATACTCTGATTATCTATAATAATTGCAAACATATAAAAATTTTTCAATTTTCGCTTTTGATTCATGAATAAATCTTTTATAATTTCAAATAAAAAAAAGAAAAGTGTAAATACTGTTTTTACATATTTGTAATAAAAAAAGAGAAATAAAATAATTCATTTTTGGAAATGCATCAAGCCAACTAAGATATTATTTTTCAAATTAACAAAAAAAATTTTGTGCCATGAATTTTCTATTGTTTTATTTTTAGTATAACATTTTCTGCTTTAAGCATTTTTTATGCAAGGATATACGTGACACTTGTGAACATCTTCATAATGTGCTTACCAATTCTTTTTGCTACTTATTAATAAAAAAATCATATTTTCAAACTATCATCGATAACTTTTCATTACTCATGTTTTTCGATAGATTTTTTCATAAAATGGCATTTTTACTGATATATTTTTAGCTAAAATCATTTAACACCACGTTTTGATTAAATTACGACTTATCAATATTGGAAATTATATTGAAGAATATTGAAGTTTACGAATGAGAAGAATAATTTAAATCAATACGTTTTAGATTGTAACTAAATTTTTTTTTCTAATACTTCAATAGTTTGCCTCTTTCTGAAGCTAATGAATAATTATTATCCGATCTTAAAAACAATAAATTTGTCAAAAATATAGTGTGAAATTTCAAAAAGCTATACAAAATACATAAACCACCGTCACCTTTATTGTTTGCAGGTTAAAAGTATTTTTTCATAGATTTACATTATTTTTGCGCGATTCTAATTAACAAAATCCACAATACAACACATTTGTTGTTGACATTATTAAACCTTATGAATTATATTTAAAGTATTTTCGTATTGATGTGCTAAATTATGTAATTGCAGTTATGGTTATTTAGCATTTTTTTATCATTATTAATTTTAGCATGGAAAATAGTGGCATGTTATATAAATAAATATACAAAGAAAATAACAAAAAATCATTATGCTAGAATTACAATAAAATCTTGATCGCATTTATTTACACAGAAAATCAATTATGCTCAAATTAATAAAAATTTTTATAGTTTACTGCTTTTCGATTCATTTTATTTTGTTTTTATAATAACAAATTTTTTTTCGAGCGTTTTGTACTTAAAAAATCAAAATTGATGATTTGACTATTTAATGATATCTTCATGCTGAAAGCACAATATATTGATTTTAATTATGATATATATCCACATATAAAACAATCTAACCTTTAAAAATATATAAGATACTATATAAGAAATTATTATGTTTAAATTCGTAGATTTTCTTGATCAATAGTATAAATTCGACTAAAAATTTTTGTTTTAATCGAATATTAAAAAGTAAAATATGCTTATTAAATAAACTAAATGCAAATCTTTTCTATATTTTTTTTATTAAAACACAACTTCTATTTAATGCGTAAAAAATAAAACAAAAATGATAGTGCATTTGAAGATAATTAATATATTATAAAATAATATAAAGAAGTTCTATGTTCTAGAAAACGTTTTCTACTCTTTCGTACCTTTTTTGAAATTATAGTTAATATATTTTTTTTATTAAATATACAATTTGTTTTTTTTTTATGTGTGTTTTTATATAGATTTATATTATAGAAAGTTCACATGCCTTTGAAAAGATTATAGTGGTAATTATATCTTTATTAGGGTTATATGGTTTTTTTGTTATCCAACATACAAATAGATATCGAATAATAACATTTTCCATTTCTTTAAATATTTTGCAACAAAATCATTTTCTTGTTATAATGAGTACCTGTAAATTGACAAAAACCATAAAAAAAGATTTAAATGACAAATTTAGAACTTTTGTACCATCTAAATGTTATTAAAACATGAAATAATAGTTTTTTAGCAGAATAAAAAAGCAAAAAAAACGGTTATTCAATATTGAATCTGTGCAGTAACTTAGTATTAAATGAAAATCTATTTTAATTATGAGATAAGCAAAAAATAATATAATTGCTTATTTTTGTTTTACAATGGCAAAGTGTTATACAAACATAACCTAAAGTAGATCTTTATTAGTAAATCTGTAGATTTGGATTAATAATTTTTCTCGCAACCATATAAATAGATATTGTGTTTAAAATCAATTTAAACCCAGATAAATAAATATATAAATCTGATCATTTTCTCATGAGAATTATTGTTTTTATACTATATCGTTGGTAAAATTTACTATAATGAGATAAATGCAAAAAATTTAACAAGATTAAGGTTTTTACTCAAAAACGAAAAAAATATAAATAAACAACCTAAATAAAATGTATATAACAGAAATTACAATGTAATGATTGTTGACACTATCTAAAACAATAATGAAAATTTATAAGAGTATTTTTTTTTAATATAAAGAAAAAAATATCAATACGATTGCTATTTTTTTGTCTAAAATCTATATTCTCAATTCTATCAAATGAAATTTTAACCGGTCGAATTTAATGATTTTTTTAAAAATCAGAGTTATACTAAATCTAGTCATGGTCATATATGAATTTTATAGATTGATAACATATATATTTTTTTGTAAAATAAAGATTAAATAATAAATGAAAGTAATTATTTTTGATGTTTTATGAAAAAAATATAAAATATTTCAGTTGTATTGTAAGAAAAATTTCAATTTTTTATTACAAACTGTTTTTGTAATATTTGTATGAAAAATTGAATCATCCACAATTGTTTGTAATTAAGTGCAAAATATCAAATTCAAAATTTCAATGCTAAAATAACTAATAAAACATAAAAAATTAAAACTAAAGAATAAAAAAATGCAAGAGGTAACTTGGCATCTCTATAAATAAGAAATGTATAAAAAATATATTTGGAAAATCATGTACGAGTCAATAAGATTGCAAACGCGAATTATACATACACTAAATCGTTGGTTAACATGATTTATTTTTTAAACACCTCCCAAAAATAGTGGCAAATAAGTCAATTCGATAAATGTATAAAGCGAAACAGGAATTTAAAATTCTATCAAAGTACATAATGAATATGAATCTTTACCAATTTTTTTCTTCTTATTTTTATATTACATTACCACAATAGATGTACTAATCTCGCAATGTAATTTCTGTTAATAGATTATTAAAGTAAAATTATTTATATTTAAGTATTTTATGACCTAGTTAAATAGAATGTAAATGAGAAAATTCTTATTTAGCATATCTATTATATTTAATTCAGATTTAAAGTATGTATATTTATTATAGCCTGAATGATAACAATAAAGAAAAATTTGAATTAGTTAAAAAAAATTTTGCTAATGTTTTATAAGACACAAAAATACCCTTATTAGTCAAAATATCATTTAGTAACAACAATCTCGCTGTTTTTTTATTCTGTGTTATGCATTGCTTTAATAAATTCCCTGAATTTTTTCCTGACCGAAATTTTTCAAAAAGAATTCACGAAAAAAATTTTATCAAGATGTAACAAAGAAGTAACTATTTTTTTCAAAAAATATTAATTGAGCACTACTTGTAGTTTTTTATCAAATAGAAAGTAAAATTAAAATTTGAATCAGATTACTTCACCAGCTTTTCTTAAATATTCAATTAAATATAAAATCAATTTTTTTCTATATTACACTTATTTGCTTCAAATTATAATATGCACCTAGAATGTTTATTGCACCAAAAATTTTTTAGGTAAAATAATGCTTTAATAATACCGAAAAAAATAAATTACGAAAATAAACACAAATTTTACGATAATTATAAACTTTTTTTATAAACTGAAGAAATTTTATTGTGCAACAAACATAAATATTTTTTTATCTGGCACTTAATATCAAAAAAAAGGTTATATAAAATAGACGGTTTTAGAAACAATTGTTACAATTACCCTTATAAAATTTATTAAATATAAAATATTTTTGCAGAAATAAAAAAAAATACTTTAACACATAGATTTATATAGTTTAAAATATTTTAGAATGCTTACCATATGGTGATCAGACATTTCATTTCTAATACACATTTTATTATTAGTTTTGATTGATTTTGCATAAAAAATATTAAACATATTTCCCACATTTGTATGTTTTGAATCAAATTATAACCACTGATTCCGTTTGCATTTTATATTTCGAATTTGCTGGCCTAAATCAAAAAAACACACCTTATATCACAACAGATAGACCATTTTTATTGAGATAAAAAATTGCATGAACTACAAATAACCTTTATAAAAATTTTAATTTTAAAAAAAAACCCTGGATAAAAAATAAGATTTTCCATAAAACGAATTATTTCTCAATTTATTCCATGAATGTGTGTTACTCAACATTTTAGAATTAATTATGAAAATTAAAACCAAAAATTATAAAAGATATAATTTGTTGCAGATACATTTACGAATTTAACTTTCTTCATCATTGTTTTTGGTAATTTATAATAATAGATGAAAACATTGTCATAAAATTTATAAAGTTGTTTTTAGTATTATATGAAAATTAGACTCATAAGCAAATAGATAAATCTTGTAAAAGATTATTGCACCGATTATAAAAGCAGTAGTAATGATGATTATAATATTACAATGAACGAAAAAGATGTTGAAATTTATATTGTAATTCAAAAAAGCACAAAAATTAGTAAAAATAAAAACCAAAAAGTATTTAAAAAGCAAGTAGTTTAGCTAAAAGAAGAGATATAAAATTTTTAGACCTAAAAACTAATCAAATTACAAAATAACACTTCGGTGTGATACAATTAAAGCTGATACTCACCAAAAATAACTCTTTTCTTTGCGGACATGTAAAATTCTGTAATCTTAAATGCATTTGATAGAAGCAAAACGGATACATTTGAAGTTAAATTTAGAATATTTTATTTGTGATTTACATGTAAAAAATACGTAAAAAAATCTAATATCTAATGTATTTTCAAGAAAATTTAATGATCTGTTTTCAGATTTTTCCTTCCACGTTTTCTAACAAAAAAATAACCTAAAATAAACAGAAAATGCCACATAAGAGAAATAGCAGAACAAAAACATAATGTCGTAGGTAAATGAATATATATAGTGCAACGCTTGAAATAGCATTCAAAAAATACAGAAATGAATAGCGCTCATATAAAAGTATGCATAATATTTAATGCTTCAAAATTGAGATATTCAATAGTAGGATGATTATAAAACTTGAGTATTAGCTCCAAAAAGTTTTTATGTAATAAAAAAATAAGATAAAAAAATTATTCATAGTATGAAATTCGTAGAATACATATAAAAAATACTATTGATAAAGAAGGGTTTTGAAATTTTAATTTGTATCGTAAACTTCTTGAAAAATAAGTTAATGGTTTTATCAATGAACAAAGAATCGAGACTGCACACTAATAATATAAATTTAAAGTTATCTGAGTAGGGAACTCTTATTGAACTTAAAACCTTTATGATGCAAAAATACAAGATATATTCGACTTTTTGGTTAATACTTATACGTTCGCGCATATTATGAATTTTAGTGCTAATCTTTACTTGTCAGGTCAATCAATTGATTATATAGATCATATGTAGTGTAAATACTAAATCTTGTATTCTCATGCCAGAAAAATAATTTTAAACTCATTTCTATTTTTGCGATCTGTAATATACGATGAATATAGCAAATGCTAATTAAAAGCACATTCAACTTGATAAAAAAATAATTCCTTAAAAAAAACTTAAAAAAACCATTAAATTATCATATTTGTCGATTGAATAGAATGAAAATAGTTTGTTTAATAAATATTTATTCGTTTATGATTCAATTGTGCTTTTATCTATGTGAAAAAAATTTAAATTAATATGTACCAAAAAACAAGTAACTTATTTATGTATAAATATGAATTTCAAGCCGAAATAAAATTTCTTTTTTAATTAAATCATTAGATGAATTGAAATTACGAGATTTTGAAATTAGAATGTAATGCGTTGTTTACGAAATTTGGTATGATACATCAGAGTTTAGGACATAAATTATATATTTCGTTTCATTACAAACACAAGTTGTAAAAGCAGGAAATTGTAAGTTTTATAAAAGACCAATGTTTTATTTTATATTCGTTTTTTAATACTTTAGATTTTAATTTCTGATTTTTGAATCTGTATCGATAAAAATATTATAGATGAATTTCTGTTTCAGATCGATTAAAATAAATCCAATAAACAGATAGTTCTATTAAAAAAACTTACAATTTAAAGAATAAATTTTTAAAGTATTGTTTGTTTTTATGTAGAAATTTCGAATGAATGCATATTTCTTATTTTCAAATTTGCAATTTCTTTTATTTCTTATTTTGAATATTTTTTAGAATATAGATTATTAAAAAAACTTAGATCCTACAAGGTTTTATTAATGAATGTTATAATTTCAGTCTTCTTATGAGAAAATGATAATAAAATTTGAAAACAAAAAAACAAGAAATAGTTTTAAAATTATAAAGGTAAATTTATAAAAGGTTTTATCAAAAGTCATTATTTTCTTTTTTTCCTTTTTTTTCAGCTTTATGAATATTCATAATATTTTAGCCCACTTTTGCCAATTTTCTTAAAAATTTATTTAATGCTTTAAATTTCTTGTGTTATTCACTGCAGATTATATTAGTATTATCAGAAAATCTGTATAGAAAAATAATTTTAGATTCATTGCATGCTTTTTCAATTTCGAAATGATTATTAGTTAGAATGTGCCAAAAAAGATAAGTATATTGATATATGTGGGATAAATTATTATGATCTTTTTTGATTTACAGTGAAAGTTTTTTTATGAAATGCAAATGATAGTTAGTATTTTTTTGCAAATTATAACGATTTACCCTTTGCATTTTTTTTAAATATTGCTGCTTAAACTGTTAAACTTTCAGAGCGTTATACTTTCAAGCATAACAATAAAAGAATATACATTTTTTTTGTTAGCCTTTGAAAGTCTAATTATTAAAGATTTATCCATTATTTAAATGGTACTTAGAATAAAATTCAACATTTTGTCTCACTAACTAACCCTGGAGCGATCATAAACAATCAAGTAAATTCTATAAATATTACTTTCATTCAGATTTTTCTTTTTGTTGAAAAGGCAAAAAACCTTACAAAAATATCTTTAAAAGTTGCTTATTAGGAACAATTTTTTTAATGTACCTAAAAATATAAATGACGAATATTTTAATAATAACACTGTTGACTATACTTTATTTATGAAAAAACCATTAAAGCATTAATTTCAGGATGTTATAATTCAAATAAGATCGCATTAAACACGAATGAATGTGACGATTTTTTTATATAAGTTATAGTATTGTTCAGTAGAAAGAGAATTAATGTAAGAAAAATCGAAATATAAAGATAGATTTAATAAAAATGCAATTTTTAACAAACAATATCTTTTTTTTTCATCGTAATATTTGTAATTATATATAAATATTACGATGAAAAAATCGCGAAGTCATTTAAAACACAAAAATCATCCCTTTTGTATTTTGTCAAGCACTAAGTCAATATTGAATTATAAAAATTTATATTATAATATTATAAATCTGATAAAATAGTTATCGACTTATGTTAAGTGTATTTCTAAATTTTAGAATATATTATGATGTTTAATTCAACTTGTTTTTTGAAAAAATAGAAAACTTTATTTGTGTTTTTGTAGAATATACTTTTTGATTTCACTTTTTGTTTCCTTAAAAAAAAACATTCTTAGAATCAACTGCTAATAATTATTGAAAATTTGTTTCATTTGCATGTAGAATACATCTAAATTCATATAAATAGTGACACTAAATTAAAATTAAAATTAAGATACAGATTACAAATAAATATTCAATCAATAGAATACCAAAATGCAACTTTAAACAAAATACCATCAAAAAGTAAAATGAAGGATTAGATTACTGACATCTAATTTTTATATAGGATTTTATGACCTACTAGTCATTTTTTTATATAAAAGAAAATAAATTACATACACATTGATTATATTAATACATACGTGTATGAAATCTAAAATATAATTTACAGGTGTAAAAAGTGATACATAAATTGTTATATATGTTAAATTGTTAAAAATGTCAATATATTTTATTTCTTAAAAACTTCCGCATTGTTTTTAATTTTTTTTTCCAAAATTTTAAAGATCGCATCTTTTTCATCCATAAGCCTAATAATTTTTGTTTCATGTAGCTGATTAAGCCGTTTATAAGCAGCTATATTAGATTGTGATTCTTCAAATGTCCTTTCTAGCATATATAAATCGTGTACCTTATTTTGTATTCGACTATTGATAATGTATACCGCATGTTCCTTTGTCTTTCCCTCCTTTTTATAAAAAGTTTCTGCATCCATGCATTGTAATTTCACCCTTTCTGCTTTGAGATCACTGATTTCTGCTTTTAATTTTAATTTAGTGACATCGTATTTTTGATATGAGCAATGATTTCTTTTGATGCTTTCTATTCGTTGATTGTTAATGCGCATATCATTTTCGTAGTGTTCAATATCAGAATTAATTTTTTTGAGTCGCAAAATATTGGTGAATGGATCAGTAGCTTTTATATAGAAAAAACTTAATAAAACCCAAAACATCTGTGAATTTTTTATTTGAGAACATACAAATATCTTTTTTTTTGACAAAGCAAAAGCAACGATGTCATAAATATAATAATATTATAAGCAAACTAAATTCAATTTATAGTATTAAAAGGATATTTCTCGCGCAAACCGTCTTATACAATGTTTGCTTTTTTATAAAGATGAAATCAAAAAATTATATTGAATTTTATCATTTTTATGTGGTTTTTCCATTAAGAAAATATTAATCTATTATTGATGAATTTAAGAATATTGTATTCCTAATTATGATCGTCATTACAGATAGATACGCAATTTTGGAAGGATTTAAAACGTAATTCAAAACATTTAATATAGCCAATTTACGGTGAGAAACATAAAAAAAGTTCGCCCCTTCAAGTTTAATAATAGTTTTTTCTTTTTCTATTTAAACATAAGTGCAAATTTTTCCGGTACACCATAATTTGATTCTGATTATGATATAAAAACTAGTTACAAAAATTATTTTACTTAAGCAAATAAAGTAAAAATCGTAATTATGGTTTTATTAAATGGATAAATAATGAAAACGATCAGCCAGTATAGAGAAAAATGCTTTCAAATTAAAGTTTAAGATTTATTCTGTCTATTATTAATAAGTTATAAAAAAATAAATCAACAATCAACGAAAAAATGTTTTTTTAGTAATATTAGAAAAAACTAATTATATAAAAAAAGATTTTGTAATTTCAATATCATTAAAATAAATCTAGTCTAGTTGTTTTTAAAACTAGTAAAAATAAAGATTCTATAAATAGAATCTTTGATATATTTTTTTGATAAATTCAATCAATTTTGACGAAAATCTATTTAAATTTCTTAAGACTAAAATTTTTGTTTTTTACGCATTATTTATAGTATGAACCGTTTTCTTTTTTCTTTAATCTACTGTTTATATAATGTCTTTTATTCTGAGATATCAAAAAAAATAACTTGATATCTAAAAAGCCATTTTTATTGTTTTGAAAAAATTTGATAACATGTAGATTCTAATAACTTATAATAAATCATTTAATTTTAGTCGATTTTTATTTAATTTGAAAATATGTTTGGGAAAACTTTTGTGGTCACAAAACATACCTATAAATCCAAAAAGAAATTA
The DNA here is from genome assembly GCA_000230595.3 of Edhazardia aedis USNM 41457. Lineage (NCBI taxonomy): Eukaryota > Fungi > Microsporidia > Culicosporidae > Edhazardia > Edhazardia aedis. The sequence continues at coordinate 31,424 of AFBI03000110.1, read as the reverse complement.
TAAAAATAAATGTTTTTTTTGAAAAAGATATAAACAATGCTACTAAATAACAAAATTATATAAAGAAGTCTACTTTTTATTTAATATACACGCAAATATTCTGAGAATTGATATTTTTATAATTTAATATCAGCTTATAATGTTTTTCTACCAAAACGTTATATAAAAATGTAATATTATAGATTCTATGGCGCCAATATATACAAAAAATATTATCAGTTGTAAAATTTCATTTTCGATTAGAATAGAAAACGAAAAAATCGAAAAATTAAAGATTATAAAAAAAAAGTTATGAAAATATATTTACAAGCCTGACATTGTGCTTTATATTTATTTTTCTTTTTAGGATCAATATTAGAACGTTTAGCGATGTTTTTTCAATGTTGTATGAGACCTCTACTTGCTCTAAATCGTAATTTTCAAGTAATCATAAACTTGAATTATAGATTTTTTTTAGAAATCGCTCTTCTTTTATAGATTATAAAAAAGAGCTTATAATACTGCTTCCTACGTAAACATGCTATAAAAAAACAAATTTTATTTTATTTTTTTATTTTTTGATATAAGGAACCACTTGATAATTATAAAGAATTTTTATTGCCTTAGATACATATTTGTTTGCACAATGCTTTTTATTTTAAGCTAATTTAAAGACATTAAATTTTTTCTAAACAAATAAACCAAGAGGCTGTTCACAAAAACCATTTTTCATAATGTTTATTCTTATAATAAAATTGAAAATTTCTTTTTATTTTAAACGAATTTCATTCTAAGTTATGCAATTGTTTGATCTTGAAACATATTTTTATATTGATGACTATTTTAAAGGCTTAAAACTAACAAAAATCAAATTTTCTACAAGTTAAAATAATTTTTGCAAATAAAATATGTTATGTTTAGATTAAAAAAAAATATAAAGAAGAAAAAGTTTTTTTAGAAATAAACATTTTTAAGAAGATAATATCTTATTATTAATTGATTAAAGTAAAAAATCGTTTTTGAAAAATATTTGCATAAAAATAGAAAGAATAGTTATATTTAAGAAATGTGTAAATTAATTTTTTGACGTTTATTGTCATTATAATCAATCTAAAAAAATCTTTATATTTTTTTTGATTACTTTTTTTTTGTTTTTTATAAAAGAAAATCAATTTTTTAAAAATTTGAACTTTAATTATCCTTGTTTATTTATAAATTGAAAAAAACCTGAAATTTGAAACTAAATCTAAATTTTCATAGAAAAAAATTGAAATAAAATAAGAAATGATAAGATACACGGATTTTCATTTTGTAAGTATGCAATGCTCTAAACATTTTATAAAATATACTGAATTTTTTTCTTTCAGAAATAAAAATATGTCAATATCTATGAATTTGTATTACAAACTGAAATTTTAGTTCTCGTTTTAATCTATTTTTTTTACTTTTTATCATATATTTTTACAATTTATTGTTTTATTAAATACAAATATAAAAAAAAATGATTAAAAAAGTATTTAAACACAATATATTTCATATATTATGAGGAATTCGACTTTCTAATAATAAAAACCAACTTCAATGCTTTTAAAACGAGATATAAAGATAGTATTTGTATATTTGAGATTGCAGTTTTGCGGATTTTCACTAGAATTTGCTTCTTATATTTCTATGTTAAAAAATTATAAAAATCGCAATACTATATAATTAGAAAAGCAACCTAAAACTATTTTTTAAATGCAAAAAGTATTCAGTTACTATGATAACATTCAATTAAAAAAGAAAAAAGCTGATAAATTAACTTACGAACTAGCTCACAATATTTATGTAAATAAATATTTTTCGCAAAACTTTAAAAATTTTTAATGTTGGGCTGATTCACAGCACAAGTTTACATTAACAGCAAATTAAATATGCAAATAATAAAAAATTCTTATGTCATAGGCATATCGTCCAGATCAATAAAATGAATCGTGTCAGTTGATTGTGATTTGCTTCTATAATGCTTCTGATGCAATGAAACATGATTTATGATTTTTAGTTTATAAAAAAATCACAATCGGTCTAGATTGTCATAAGAATTTATTGTTTATTATTAAATATTAGCAATCAAATATGACATTTACAGTAAAAATATAATTTATTTTTGATATTTGCAAAAATACATTATAAAACAACATAATCTTGTTACATTTGTAATTATTTTGTAATTTAGTTACAATTAAGCAAAATGCTTATGTATGTTGTAAAAGCTTACAATAGAACTTAAAAGTATCTAATGTGTCATATGTGCTAAATAGTATTTTAGCTATGTTTGTAAGTGCTTCAATATTCACAATTTGTTGAAAAATTTTTCTCTTGTAGCATAATACGGAATCTTTTTGTTTTTTCTATATTTTTATTTCAACGTCTTGTGTAATAACTAGATAAAGAAAAATCAAGTCTGACTTGTGTTTTTGATTAGTATCTTTTTAACAACTTGTTTATGATTTGTACATTTAAAAATTTACATACAAATTATAGATTGTAGAAATTGCATAAAAAAGCGTTTGATTGTATTAAAATTCTCATCTATATCTGTATTTTGTCCATAATTCAGTAAAAAAATGGCATTCTCACATGAATATAGCATTAGAATGCACACTAAAAATTATGAACAAGCAATACATACATTCAATAGTATTTTTTATTCACTAAATATCTAATATACATTCTTATGTATTTATATCAACATTTTCTTTTAGCTTTTTAAAGTATTGGTGCTGACAAAAACAGTTTTTAAAATGTGAAAGACATGCAAACATACCGTGATAACATGCAATATACATGTCTCTTATTTCAATTAGCATAAACTATCCTTAATTTTGTGTTACCAAGTAATTTTACCTTCATGCTATCTATTCAAGCTGGAACCCTCAAATAAAAAAGAATATACAAAGGAGAAAGCACAGGAAGAAGCATGGGTCCTTAACGTCACAATACATATACTACAAGTAAACCTAGCTTGCATATCCTTGACATAAAGTTGCGTACTTCCATTTACAAAGAATATACAAATGACAATACTTTTCCACTTTAAGTCTATACTCATTTACACACGTTATTTAAGTAAATCACCAGTAGAATATTATATATCTATATATATATATATATGAATATTAATACATGATCTCCAGTCTTTAAAAAATTTTTGAATATTTTCTAAACGAGAAAATCTTTTTTAGAACTTCTATAATGCTGATACATTTAAAAAGCTTAAATGATTCTCAATTAGAAAAATTTCGATAAATTATCCAATCATTATTTTTTTACTAAAGCAATGCGAAAATATTTTCTATTCGTAGTTTTTTATATCTATATTAAACGTATTTTCATTTGCATTTTCGTATTTGATGCTAAAGGATATTTTTTTTACAATATAAAAATGAAAATGGTATCAATAACATAATCAACCTAAATAAAAAATGGTTACTTCCAAAAAAACCAATTTTGCAGCATTTACAATTAAATTATGTGGTTAAATTTTTGCAGAATCCCACTAACAAATAAAACAATATTTTTTTTAACTTAAAACACTGAATACGTAAGTTATATGTATTTTGATGTTTTTTTTATGCAAAAATTTATAGAAAATCAGGGATTTCATAATTATACTTTTGTTTTTTATGTTCGATCAAATTACTTAAAAATTTGTATTAGGAAATTAGCTAAAATTGTATAATATATTTAAAAATATAAAATACGAAAAAAACTTCGCTATGTTGTAAAAATTAGTTCAATTTTGAGATATACTCATATTTATAACAAAACGACTACATTCAAAATTTTTTACTCTAAGAGCGTAAACAGATTTTATTTTTTATTTAAAGAAAGAATGTATATGCGCAAGAACTATTTATCATTTTAAAACTTGATTCGTCTAGAATAACATCTGTCATTTTAAATTGCGTTCTCATTGATGCAATAAATCAACACGGTAAATGCAGAAAAAAAATATATAATTGATGTTTGAAAGTTGTCGTAGTTCGTTTATATTTGACTAAAATATGCTTTTTTTGAAACAAGTGATTCTTTATTATTGTTTTTTTTATAAGGATATTATGTCAATTTAAAAGAATATTTGCCATACGTCGATCTATAAAAATGCATTGATTTAGAATAACTACTGACACAAATATTATTAGTATTACCTTATAATTATTTGCATGTATTACGTCATGATAATTTATAAAAAATATAAAAAATACGAGGTATAAAAAATATTGCATTTTTGTTGCGCAGAGATCAAAACTGACAAAATTGATGATATTTTTTTTTATAATAAAAAAAAACTGATATTGAAGCCGAATTGTTTTTTACCCCATTCTACGTGTATGTCTGTTATTTTGGTTAAATATCGATCAAATATATTATATTTGATAGTGAACTTGTCTATAATATTATATTATGAATCAAGACTTTTTGCTAATTATGGATATTACAATACATTTATTGACAAAAAGCATAAAGATTGCAGAAAAAAAAACAAAAAATTTAGTATATTTTGCATTTTTTATGTTATACAATACTAAAAGATACAGTCAGTATGCTGTAAAAGATCATTCAAAAAAAACCAGAAAGCAAATAGTATCTATATTATTTTTGATAACCACAACAATAATTTTTTTATATTAACCGTTTTAATAATCTTTCTATTGCATATTACAACATTAAAAAATCAAATTATCATTTAATTTATTTAAAGTTCTTTTTTGGCATATTTGATATTATTTAAAACAAATAAAATTATCATGAAATTTTTAAAAAGATCACTACAGAATATATAAAAATTCTTGTGTTTTTATCTGCTATAATGGTTATGGTTATGCTTTATAGTCAAACAAGTTATTAGCAATTTAAAAGAATAATGCTTTTGCAGTTTTTTTTGTTTTGCGCACATATAAGTTATTATTTTTTTTAGTTATGATTGAAGTTTGTTATATAAGTTTCTTTTGCTTATAAAATCTATTATTAAATATATTCTAAGGTGTATGATTTCGCTGTAAATTTTATAAGATTTTGATCTATCCTTTAGATAACTAATATTTTAGAACTAGCATGCATTTAGAATTTTTTTTATTTTTTAAATTTATTGGCATTATTGATTTTTTTAAATTCTATGTACTTAGTCATATAGATTTTTATGGATAAATTTGTAATAGGTATAACAAGAAATAAGTATTTATTTGTATAAAAACGCAGAATTACTGTAAAAAAAACCTTTGCAGAATTTTTTTGCAAAAATTAAATTGAGAAATTTTACTAATGTAGAAAAATATACACGTTATTAAAATATATATAAAATAATATAGTAAATACGTAAAAAAAATAAAAATAAAAATAAAAAATAGTTATTTTTATTCAAACTTGACTATTGTCATAAATAAAAAAACAATTTTTGTTTTAATTTGGTATAAAATACAACAAAAAACAAAAATGTATTTAAAATTTACTATAAAGAAATTTAAGACGATAAAATATGTAGAAAACAAAGATTGTATTCGTAAATGATGTTTTTGTATGAAAATATGATTTTTAATGTTTAGATAAACATACCTCAAATAAATTTTGTGTTTTGAATAACTTTTTTAGTTTTCACATGTGCTATTATATAACGGATTTGTTTTGTATTTTCTTTTTAATTCATATTTTTTAGCTTTGGATTTTTATATTGAAAGATAAGTTATGCTAGTGGTCAAATGAAGTATAATTTTGCACACTATTTAGTTTGCTGTTGTATTTGAAGCGTTTTTATTTGTTATTTTTTGATCTAAAATAATTTGAAGTTTGCTAGAAAATATCGAACATTTATTTCGTAGAAAATGTTTTACATATTATATTTATGAAATCATTATACTGGATCTAAAAATTCGTTTCTTGCTGTGAAATTCTATGCCATTTTGAAACTAAAACTATATAAATAAATGTTAAATCACATAGTTTTTTTTTATTTGCAAATATTTTAATTACTAAAAAATATTTAAAATTGAATTCAAATATTTAATCACAACAAGTATTTAACAATATACAAATAAAATTTTTATATTTAATATATTAAAATATGCTGGTAAAGTTCAAACATAAATGCTATCAGAAATATTTACAAATTTAGATGGTTATTAAAATTTTATCTGTTGATTTTTTACAAATTTGAAGTTGATAGCGATGTAATCTGATAAATGACAATTGGTGAAATAATTTAGGAAAAGGTATATCAATAGTTTAATCTGAAATAAATATGCACGAAAAACATTCTTTCATTATAATTTTCTTTTCGAATTCCAGTAACAATTCTCCAACAGAACACTTACAAGCATAAACCAAAATGATTCGCTCATAATAAAAAATTAAAATAATACGCGAGAAATTTTTTTTATTTCATGCGTACAATAATAACACAAAAAAAAACTTTTTAAGCTCAGTTATAGTTGATTTTGCTGAATTACAGATTTATTCAAAGATCATTTTTGTTACAAAATTTATTGCTTGTTAAAATATTGTATGAGAAAATAGAACCGGTCGTTTATTGTATTGTTTAAAACATATTTAAATATTTTTTTTGTACAGTATGATTAGAAAAATCGAGAAAAAATCGCAATATTTCTCGATTGTGGCCGAATGACATCATTTAGATATATACAAAATGCTTATAATTGCTAGAAGATGTTTTTTTTTATCTACACGTAGTTTGTAAAAATAGTTATCTGTGGCGCAATGTATATTATTTGACCTAAGAGTACGAAATAATGAGTTATAACGTTTGTATGTTTATTATTTTTATTAAACATATTATATCTTCTTATTTCTGAAAAATATAAGAAATATGATAAGAACATCTCCTATATTGATTTATTGTATTTGTTATTTTTAAAGTTTGATCAATTTATGATCAAAATTAGACGATTGTTGAAGATTATTAGTATGTAGATTAACAATAATCAAAAAATATGAATATTTTTGATTTTTTTTATTCAAGTTGTGATTAGTCACACTGCGATCAAGCTAAAGCTTCTAAAGAAACCATCAAAAATACTTTATCGAGAAAAATATCTTGTTAATATTTACTGATTTAAGCAGCAGTGAAATCGGGAAGACCACGAGGTCGACCTAGATTATTATACCCTTAGTTCTGTGTTTATCTGCTGCATTGCTTTGTGTATCAAATATACATTTCATTTAATAATTTTCATTGAGATAAGTGGCAGAGTAAATCTGCATTTTATCATAGAAAAGCATTTAAAATGAACAAAAAATTACCGAGACAATATTAAGAACGCATATTAATGCTTTTTGGCTATGAATAAGATTTCTAATATAAAAATAACACTATTTATAGGTAGAGTGACTTGACAATTGAAAATACGTATTATGTGTAGAATTTGTAGGCTATAAGATAAATTAAAAATTGACACTTTAAATGTACGTGTCAGAAGCATATGTAAAAAATTTAGCTTCGATATCTAAAAATGTACAAAAATTTCACATTTTTGTGTTGAATAATAGTGCAGCTTCTTGAGTAAATGATTAATAATATTAGTAAGCAAGATAGATTTCATTCGATTTACATAACTTACTTTAAGTAAAAGAAAATATGTACTTTGGTGTTATTTTTTTCAAATTAAAATGTTTGTAGATAGATTTTTGTAATTAGTAGTTTTTTTTTAATTTTCTTTAAAGAATCAAACCGTTTTAATAGATTATTTGCACATATTTTTATTATGATATACAATAAAAAACTAAATACGTAAGTATTTACATAACTAAACATGAAACGATAACCTACACTTTTTGCAAAAACATAAAATATAATAAAAAAGATATAAAATTATAGTCAAGGATTCAAATTTATACATTTAAACACATAAAAATATTAATTTATAAATTTGCATACATATAAAATAAATATAATATTTGTTACATTACATAGCACCATACAAAAAGAAGTGTTTTCTGATATTATAATGTATATTTAAAAACCAAAATTTTAAATTTTTTTATTGTACTATATTAGGCAAATTTCAAAACATAAAATTTTATTTTTTTTCGGCACAAATAATACATCTATTTAGACAACGTAATTTTTTTTCAAAGAAATTATATAATGACTGCTATAAATTTTTTAAGAAAAAAAAAGAGTTTTTCTAAAAAAGCATTCTATCAAAGGGTTATTATTCCTTACTCACAGGCGATTCGACTGCTAGCAAAGAATAAATATTTGCAATGTGCATTTATAACATTATAAATACATACGTGGTAATATTTTACGACTAATGCGTAATCTAATCACTAAATATATTTTGTAATTAACAAACAAAAATCTATTAGATGAGATAGGCATTATTGCAACTGTATCAAAGATAAAATATGTTAAAACTACAACAAACATATTATTTTTTTAACTATTTTAGAAAAAAAATATTTTATAAAAAATAAAGATTGATGCTTTTCTTTTTTTAGACATAAACTGTAATTTTATTTTTATAAGTGATTCTTATGTTCTACAAAAATTATTAGTAATAATATAGAAATAAGAGTAACGAAAATTTTAAAAAAATTACTATTATAAAATTATAAACATATTTTATTCATATTTTGTGTGGATTCATTATAACAAATTATAATGATAACTTTAAACTATAACATGTTTATCTATAGACTTTTATGTTATATTGCTATCACATGCATATTGATATCTATTGTTTAACTACATATTAAAGGTTCTTAGGTCAACTATGAGTATAATCATTTATGTTTCGACGACAGACTTGGTTTTTTAGGTAAAATTTTTGTTTTTATTTCTAAGCTTATTGGTTATTTATACAGCATCAAAAATCTTTTTCATTAAGTATTTCATATGTAAATGATTTATTGCTCTAAACCATTGCATTTACAAAAAAAATCGATTTGATAGATCTTACAAAATTTTTTTTATAGATCAATAAAAGTTTTATGTTATTTGGAAAGCAAAGCAATAGAAAAAGTAATTGAATTTAAAACTTTTGTTTACAAAACTTGTTTTTATATTTTATATCTTGAAAATTGCTAAAGAATGCTTTCTGCATTAACATTTTCCTTTTTCATGATGGGTTACATTCTCATAAAAAAAATTTAAAGTTGTAGAGATTAAAGGAAAAGAGATAACACCAAAAGTACATTTGCAGTAACATATAAACCTTCTTTAGATTGGTGCTCGCTTCCAACGCAACTATCATTAAGAACCTTAGATTATTAATTTGCATGTAAGAATTTATAATCCAAACATCAAACTGTATCACTGCTTTTGTATGTGGCATTTAATTAGCTTAGCAAAGGTTAAAAATATACAATAATTAATAGAATTTTCAGTAAAATCATAGTTTTTGTGTTTAAAATCTGTATGAATCAGTTGTGACTTAAGATGATCAAATTTATTTTTATGAATATTTTTTCTATAATAAATATGTAATTTTTGCATTCGTGATATATAAAAAAGCTTAATTTTTGGTTGTTTGCATGAAATTTATACTTTGATGATATTTTTAAATTACAGTGTATTATTGTGTGTTTGATAAATTTTTGTAAATATATAGAGATCAAATGGTTTTTATGTGTTATAAAAATATGCACAATATAACCTAAAAAATTCCGATTTATCTTAGAGACTATCTTATTGTTTTTTACTGACCTAGCAACTTATTCTTAAAAATTTTTTTCTTATCGCTATGGTGATTTATCATAACAAAATATAATCCAAGTTTGGCATATTTTATTGCGTATTAACGTATATCTAGATTGCTTAAATAAGTCAACTACAAGGGATAAGTAAAAACAAAATGCTATGAAAGCGCCAACGGTGTCGTATCAAGATACAAAAAAGCATTCGTAAAGAGAAATGTTTATATTTACTAACTTATTACATGATATATATAATACAATTTTTCTTTTTTTTAGATTCGAAGTTAATCAGTTTTTCTTTTGTTGCTAATTTAGTAACTGAAAAGGGTCGGTTCTCAACACTATTTATCATTTTTTATATGTAACCTGTAAATACAGATTTTAATTGCTTTTGATACTTATTTTTTTGTCAAAAATCTGTTTGAAAATTTATCATATTTTTTTTGTAGCTTAATATATTTTCTTCGTTTTTTTTGTATCTTAACTGCTTTTGTCAAAGAAAAAGAGCAAAATAGCTTAAGTAAAAGTTTTTAAAGAAATACAATTCCTTTAAATATGTTCTATACGTATAAGATCTTAGTAAAATATAAAAGAAAAAACATAATATAGAAATTTTCTGAATTTCAAAAAAAAATTTACAAATACATTGCGATCGTTTTAACAAGTATCTTATTTTATATGTTTTATATAAGAAAAGCTTGTAATAAGAAAAGTATTTTGTATATAAAAAAATTTGTAGTTTTTCAAGATTTGTAATTTTATATAGCAGTTCAATTGTAAAAACTAATATATAAAAGATTCAGAAAGATACTCATGTAATGATTCATAAACTACTATAATATATCAAGAAATAGCGCAATTTGTATATAAATTTACATAAAAAAACAATATATCATTTTTGCGTGAAATTTAATGCTATTCAAAAAGAAAAAATTATGATATGTTAGGTCGCTCGGTCGAGCACGCCTGCGCCCTTTGTAAACTTTACAGAATTAGACTGTTTTATCAAGATGATTAATTATTTACCATAGGTATACTTATACCTAACTTTGAACAAAGCATCATGATTGCTTCAAAAACATATCCCCTCTCAAACATAAGATCAAAAGTATTGTGTGTGACGCAATAACTTATTTAAAATTTCTAAAACTTATATACCTAGTTTAAGTATGGTTGAAACGTTGTCTCAGACACAACTAATTGGAGACAAGACTATGAACAATTACTTTCAGAACTTGTATACAACATGATATACTTACAACATTAAAATTTATACATGTTTACAAGTTTCATGCTCTTAATTCTGTTTTATGGAATAGCACAACTAAAGAAATCGGATTAAGTATGAAAAAGGTTTGTATGAGTATCGTTAAAAAATATATAAGCTGCAATATACTATTTGTGCTTCTATAGATTTTTTTTTGCTTTAGACATGAATTTTTCTACTAAGTAGTTTGGCATAAATAAATTTTCATATTTTTAACCCCAAGAAAAGAGAAATGTCTAAAGTAGCAAACTTTGGAAAACACTGAAACAGCCGCAATGCAGGTAATACTAGTAATACGTTTACTGTCAATACAAACTCTTTTTCATTTTGTCATATAAATTTATACTTATATTTCTATAATAAAAAAGGTGATACCGATTCCATATTAAGCAATATTTTTAAAATTTATGTGATGCTTGTTTGATTTCATTAAATATAAGCAGGTACTTTGCTAATAAATGTATTGAATTGGACATTTTATTTTCAGTAAATAATCAAAGAGTTATGCAAATAAATTGAGTCAAGTTCAACAATACGATTTACAAAGCAGAAGCTTAAAAAAAACATTTCAAAATTCCACAAATGTAAATTAAATTATTTGTCGTAATTATTCTAAGAGAGTAAGACAATAGTAATTTTTTTAGATAATTATGCACTTGATTCTTTTTTTCTTATTAATTTAGCCGCAAAAATTTTTTTGCAAATAACAAAAGAAAAATATGTATTTTTTTTAAATGACATACAGCATCAAAAGTATACAGTTGCATAACAAACAGCGTCAAAAATCGAACAATTTTTCATAAGAGATATAAAATTTAACACGCATTGCTGATAAAATCGTAAAAACAGAGACAACCCATTTTATGTGTGTTGATTATGACAAAATATGTATGCTATTGTTTATACATTATTAGCGCGTCAAATGATATTTTAAAATGCAAAATATATGTACGTTCTTTTTATAAAAACTTATTTATAAGTACTAGTACAAATCTTTCTCAATAAAAAACACATATGCTTTCAAACTTATTTATTTATTATCGTAATTTCAGGCAGTTTAAAACATAAAAAAAAACACCATGTTAATATTTATTTTAAAATTAACTTTATAAGAGTGCATAGATATTATTTTATAGTTATAAAATTTTTTTTATTTTTGTGACTAATTAGCTATTTTCCAAACAAACACTTCTTACTTAAAACGTACTTAGATATGTTGTAAATTTTTGGATTACATGTGTGATAATTCACAATAAAAAAAAGTTTTAATACGCAAATATAATATTATTACACGATACCATATATTAGATCATCTATAAACTATTAAAGTGTTACTTTTTGTGTTCCACTATAGAAATGTAAACTAATTTACAATGATGCTAAATCCTAGTTGCATCAATATTGGAAGTAGATACTAGTTTATCAAAAGTTTAAGAATTAAAACTTGGAGAATACAAAAAATGGTGTAAAAATATAAACAGAAGAAATTTTATCATTAAATATTGAATATAAAAAATCTTTTACTTTCGTTTTTGTTATAAAATACTAACAATCGTTAGAAAAATTAAATTAAAAATGCTATATTATAATAAAATATTTCCATGAATAACAGAATTACTTTTAGATACAAAAGTATGTAAATTTTTAATAATTAATATTGAAGTATAGAAGAAAAAACAATTTTTTTTATAAAAATCATTATTTAAAATAAAAAAATTCTTTATAATCGTAATATATGCTATGATTTAGTTTGAATCATATATTTTTTGCCAATATAAATTTTTGTTGGAAAACCAAACACTAATTCCAACTATGGTTTAAGTAGAAATGATAAACATTCTCGATTTGTTTACATTTCATTTAAAGAACATAAATTTCACATTTAAATTTCTAAAAGTAAAATTTTGGATTTTTCTGTGTTAAATCTAAAATTTTTTGTTAAATATTGTGAATTATTATGAAGTTTTATTCTTTCAAATTATTGAAGAATATAATTTCATTACCTTAAAAACGATAAAGTCTTGATATTAGGCCTAAATATGCCTATTTTTTGTTTATATTCTTTATTTTTATGAATAAAATAGCAAACAAGTAATTTCAATGACGCGTTTGATTTTTTTAAGACGATATTATGAACATTAAAAATAAAATCAATATATTAGAATTAAAATATAAAATCAAGAATATAGTTTATATATTTTAAAAATCAAATATTTTAAAGTTTACTAAATTTTGATCTATTTTCCAAGTTTGCATTGTCAGGGATTGGAATAATGTGGCTTTTAGAAAAAAAAACTATTATATCTAGAAATTTAATTCTTTAAATCAAAAGAACATTACAAAAATTAAATTTTTCATTTTTTTACTAAAAAAAGTTTTTTTATGCACGAAGGTAAAATAATAGTTTAGTATCATATTTCTCATGATAAAAACAGCTTACCGTATCTATCCAATAAAAAGCGAAGATTAACAATAATAAGCGTTAAAATTATAATTGTAAAGCATTTTCTTAAATAATTTACTGGTTTGACATTTTTAAAATGTGAAGAGATGTGATACACATATAATAGGTGCATGCAAACTGATTTGTCAATGAACGTTCAAATGAATCTTCTATTTATTATGGTAATTGAAAAATTAATTTTTAAAGAACAAAATGTCATTTTACTGTAAACAAGCGAAATTTGGCATTCCAGATAATGTTATATATATATTTGAAATTTCTTTAATTATAAAAAGAAAGTGAAATATAACAATACATTTATAGTTTCGCTTTGAAGCAAATGTCTTATCCATTGTCAAGATTCAATACTATGTAACTATCAAATATTTTAACAAAAAAACAATTTTTAAAAAATATTGCAGATAATATACATAGTTTTTGTGGTAATCCTTTGCCTATACACTACAAAAAAAATCAAATACTGGAGATCTTATCATTTCAAAAATGGTTTTAAATAATACTCGAAAGAGATTTACGAACTCAGCAGTATTTTCTAAAGCAATGGATGCTGACAACGATCAAATATCCGAATGAAAGTCTCTAATTTCCAGGAAGAAAAAATTAATAATAATATGAAAACTATTCGTATTAATATTAATGTGAACATTATCATATCACTTCTTTAAAATCTGCATGTACAATAAGCAACTTATTCAAATTGCCAAAATCGCTAAAAATTTATTTTGTGCGTGAATTAACAGAGAGAGTGCATAAATTAGTACAATTAAAAATATTTTTAAAATTTAAAATTCTTTTAGCTTCGAAAAATAAAATAGATAAACGTTGATTAAGTGATTTTATGTATTGTATTTTTTCGCAGATTTTTCTTATATAACGTTTTTACATATCTAATACGAATTTTATTTTTAAAATATGCGCTTAGTCATAATTTGAATTGATTGGATATTGCATTGTGTAATTTTTTTCATTTTCATGTCTTATTTTACAGCATAAAAAGTGATTAACCAACAAACAGTGAAGATTTCTCCAGAATTTTTATTATAAAGTTTAAATTTAGCGTTTGCAGAAACAATAAATTTGTGTGCATTTTTTTAATAGAATAATTAAAACTTGACAGTGTTGTAATCGAATTGTTAAAAACATGAAAGGAATGTTATTTGGTGTAAATTTTAACCAATGGATGGGGAAATTTTAAAAGAATTAAATGATGACTTTTTGAGGAGGTTTAAACTTTATATTGAGTAAATCAATTATATTAATCAATTTTTTTTGATTAAATATTTTTAAAACAAAAATTTAATAAAAAATACTGTACTGATTAAAATCATAAATATTTAAGCCATCTAAAAAAAACGGATATAGAGTAAAGTATATTATGAATATGCTATGAGATAAATTAATGATGTAAAAAAATATAAATTTATTCTTATTATTTAAAATGGATTCTATTCTTATTCAGACTACAAACTTAATATAGTTTGTAAAACAAATATTCTATTTAAAATTTATATATTTACACAAACTACTTTTACCTATCGACATTTTGTGTTCAAAATATTGTTAAAAAAAATATTATAGATTATCAACAATCAATTTGATTCGAAATATCTGGTGCGGTGCTTAATCCCAACCTTTGACTTAAAATCAGTTTTTAAAAAAAATACATAAAAAAAATTTCAACAAAGAAAAATTGTTTAGTGACAAAATCCATAAAATAATATTTTTAAAATTTAAATAATTGGAGAATTTAATAATATAGAACTCTACTTTCAGTTATATCTAAATTTTCCGCCACCATAAAATTTAAATAAAAATATCGCATTGCAGTTACAATGTTTACATATCGGCAGTCACTACAAACACACATTCTGTCTATTTTGTAAGTCTAAAAACCTTCTATCAATATTATTTCAAGTTTTTCATCGCAAAAAAAACATATTTTTTTGATGAAATGATGCCATACGAGTGAATGAAGCTTTAAACAATTACAAATGAGCAAAACTTATAGACGAGTTTTTAAACATAAAAAAATTTTATAAAAGCACAAGATCTATTACAACTTATTTTTTAAGCCACTTAAATATTTATAAAAATTATAATGCTGCCAAATATTAAAAATTCTTTTCATAAATTTTCTATGTACAAACATATAATTATTTATGTACATGTTAGATTTTATACATAAATTAAAATTTGAAAATAAATATTATAAATTGTATCTAGCGAATTGTGATAAAAAAAGTATTTACAACGCAAATTCACAAGAAAAATCTAAAAGAGATAAGTAAATAAAATCGATAATTTTTTTTTAATGCTAAATTTTAATATAAAAAAATATATAGTATTTATTTAAATGCAAGCTCATTTCTTTACAATTTTTTCAGATAAGAAACTTACAATTTTACTCTTTTATTCTCACGAAAAGTTAAATTGTCTATAATTTTATTTTTCAGACGTTTTTAGAATTGAATATGAATTGCGTAATATAATAAATAAAAAGACAGAAAAATTTTACGATACAACACATAAAAAATGCTAAAAAAATTTTTGTTATGTATTTATTTTTTTGCTTTGTTAAAAGAAACGGCAAAATTGCCTATTTTGTATAAATTTTTTTGCAAAGGACAAAATACATATTTTTCGATTTTTCATGGATAAAAACTGATTGATATGCGCTGAAAAAATCAAAAATAATAATAATTGATATACGAAAATGTAGAGAAGCGGAAGATGGTGAATCGACTTACTGCCTTACTGCTGAATAAATCATAATCAAAAGCATTGCACAAAACAAAAACCATAGATAAATTTTATGGTGTTTACGCTTTTTTAATGTTAATTTAAGGTATTATTCGATTGATTTTTTTTTGAAAAATGCCGTTTACTTTCTATTTGCTTTTATTTAATTGTTTTTCCCTGGGATAATTACTGATTTACATTTTTTTCGCACGACAAGTATTGCATTTAAAACGCTTTGCTTGACCGATGCGTCCCACAGAATTAAAGACAGAAAAAAATTAACTTTACATAATTTATTTGGACCAGTAATAATTCTATATTGTTAATATAACGATTATAGAGCGAGTTTTGTTGATAAACTTTAGTTATATTTTAAAATGCTATCAAAAATTGAATAAAAATAAAATTTTTGAAAATTACAATTTCTCTTTTTAATAAAGATTCTTTTTTTGTACATATTCAAGATTATTAAATTTTCATATAATTTCCCCACTTTTATCTTTAAGCACTATATTAGAAAAACACAAGAATAAAATTTTTTTCACAAGACTTATAAAAACTAAAACTTTGATCAGTGCATATTTGGATGCCAGATAAAGTAGCGTTTTGAGAGATATAAAAAGAAATTTGTTTTGGTATTACTCATTTATTGAGCGAAGTACTGACAATGTGTTTAGGGTAGCATTCAATATTCTTATATAAATTAGATTTTATCAATATTCAGACGTTGATTTTATATAAAGTGTAAATAAAGGCCAATTTTAATTATTATGTAAACGATTTCGAGCATATAATATAATTTTTAGTATAATTTTATCTACTCTTTCATGATAATTCGGTTCGATCAATATATACTTAAGAAAATTATGTTACATAGTATATATAATACTTGTAGAAAAAATATATTAACCCGGCGCTTTTTAGCAGACGAAAAATATATGAATTAATAAAATTTACAAACATTATAGTATAAAATTTCTAACTGTATATGTTTTATTTTATTTACTAACCCATTTTTTGAATTTTCATTTTCAGCCTTGAAAAAACTAATTTACTATGTATTTTGCAAGTTTACAAGTTAGCCTTTTCAATTTATGTTTGCATTTACAATTTTATAACAGTTAAACTAACATATTTTTAACTAATTGAAAAAAAAGTTAATGTAATATCATATTTTCTAAATTGTAACATGAAGGTGAATTTCTACAAAATTTACATTGGTAAAAACCTGATTTGATCGATTATTTGATTGCGATCAAAAAAACTGCAAAAATTGTGTCTGAAAAATCCAGAACTTTTTTAACAATAAATAGATTAAATAATAAGAAGAAAAAGCATGTAAAGAACGGACAGAAGAGTAAATCCAGAAGAATAGTTTTATGACCGTTCAATTTATTCAAATAATTACAAGTATTTATATTATTTTTGTATATATCCAATACTTTCAGTATTTATAACAACATCAATATTATTGCGTTTGCTGTATTTTACGATTTTTTCTATGTCTGTCTTTTAAACGTAGGAACGTGATAAAAAGCAATAAACAAAGAAACTAAAAAATGTAGAATTTCAATGTAATATATAAAGTTTACTTGAAAATTGATATCATGTTATGCGTGCAATTCTATCAAAATATTAATATTTCTTTATAAACAAGTTCTAAGAATAAATAACCTTACATATATCATTAAAACAATAAAAAGGTAAAAATATTTTATTATTACTTTAATAACAATTTTTATGGTTGAAAATGATTAAAGTTACATTTTAATATAGACTAAATCATTCTTTAAATCGCAAATGTATCATATATATTAATTTCAGCGAAATACTGAACAGAAATCTCAATATTTTAATACAAGTGTCTACAGAATCAAAGAAATTAAAACAATTATTTTTCTAAAAACAACTTTTTGGCTAATGAAAACTAGGAATTTACGCTTCCATTCATTATATGTTTTAATACAACGAAAATTGTTTTTTCCGCTAGTCAAAATTTGAACAAATTAAAAGCGCAACAGAATTTACCTTGAAATAATGAGATTTATTATCATAAGTAATTTTTAAAAATTTTGAAATTAACAATATAATTTTTTTTAAAAAAAATATTTGATTTCTACTAAAACACCTCTAACGCTAAAAACAAAAAACTTATTCAAACTTCAAAATATATAAAATTTGTGATTTTTTTTCAATGCTTAATTGTGTTTATTACAATTAAATTTTTATAGAACAACTCGGGGCATTCGTTTTTACTAACAATACTTAAAAAAAAATTAATTAATTCTGTTGCTTTTAAAAGTCTATAAACCAATACATGTATAAATGATCTTATTTCGCTCGACAAATATTATTAATTTTACTTATTTTAGAGAATATATTGGCTAAATTTTTCTAACAAAGTATTAAAAATCTATAGATATACATTATTAATATACACAATATAAATTCTTTGCCATATTATTTTTTAATTTGTAAATTATTAATGAATTTCATAAAAAATAAAAATTTTTGAAAAAATATATTGCGTTTCAACTGCCACGAGTGAAATTGCAAACAGAATCTACAGATTAACTTAATTAATAATACGGTTTTGATTGAAGTTTCATACTCTTCGTTCACAGAAATTTCTATTCTTTATCCTTGTTGCCTTTCTTTTCATAGTCTTAATCGTTTTGCAATTAATTTTCAATAATTCAATTTTTGTTACATTTTTTCTATTTGTTACAATATACTAAAAATGTAATAATCAAATAACGATGAATTTTAATAATGCTAAAACATAGTAGCAGCTACATATCAAGATTTACAAATTTTTACATTGAAAGAAGCGTAATCAATGCGATCATTTAAAAACTTCTACTTTTAATGCCATAATAAAAAAATTTATAATTAATTAGAAAAGAACTAGTGTTTTTACGTCAGAAAAAGTCTTGTTATAGAAAAAAACCAGATAGAATAGAAATAAATGAATTTGTATGACAATAAACATTTCTACATAGCACGAATTTATTGTGATATTTATATTATTTTACATGAAAAAATATATTTTGGTTTTTTTATATACGAGAAAATGCATTTTATTGATAAGAACACAACTAAAAAAAAGAGATTTCTTTGTTAAATATATATTTTTTCTATAATTTTACATAAAAAATTTAGGTTAAGCATATGTTGGATTAAGAATTTTTATTTAAAAATAATGCAACAATTTTCTATTTACAAGACGGGAATTTTTTCTGCAAATTGCTAAACTATCATTTAAACATAAATACCAATTGCATATATAATATCAAAAATAGTATAAAAATAACAATTGGATTATAAAGTATTTATTGATTTTAGCAAAATATGCTTTTTTTGCAACTAATATAAAGAAATAATGTTATTTTTGTTGCAAATAAATTCGATTCTAAAAATTACTAAAAAAGTCAAATGTTTAAATACAAAATAACTACAGCTATTTTAACATTTTCTATCCGGTAGAAAACAACAAGTTTAGAATAGCACACCAATTTTTAATGTACGAATAAACTCTAGATATTTTTATTTACTAACTCAGAACGGTTGTCGTCTCTAGGTGAAAATTTTCTAGTCAATATACTTAACTTTCAGACTTTACAACTACAAGTATTGTTTACACAATGTATTAGAGTCTAACCCATTTAAACGCGTTCGATTTGATTTTTAAACATTGCAAAAAGCTTTTCCGTGATCGTCACGCAACGGGAACGCTCTTTTGAGCGGATGCTACTAAATTTCTCTAATCAGCAGGTACATCATTTATAGCGTCTACATCTGCCTGTGGTTCTCTACGTGACGCTTTACTTAGTTAAGAATTTACCTTCCAGAATACAAAAAGAAATCGCTTTGTAGTTGATGAAGCTACGTATCCATCAATGCAAAGTAGGGGCCTTACATCATGAAAACAACTGTCGATTTGCAGTGAGCGATAAAAGACGCCAAGTCATGGTTTATCAATATGGTTTTGGAATTTAATTGGCAAATGTGATATTTCACATGTTTAAAATTTAGAATTCATTTATTTTAGAAAAAAAAATAGAACAAATGCTATAAAATATATGAAAAAACGCAAAAATATTAGCTTATGGTTGGTAGTAACAACGAAAAAAATTATCAATTTCATTTATATTCTGCATCAATTTGAAATTCTTTGTTTATGCCATCTAATTTCAAACACTTACCTTCTATAAATTTAATACTTTTTTGTAATACAAATTTGTCAATTAAAAAGACGAAACTAGCCATTCAGATTTAAAGTTTTACTGACTATATTACAGAAAAAACAATATTTTTGTAACAGTTTACTGCATTTTTTTAATCTTTATCATGCAATAAAAGATAAGCCATATTTATTAATATTTATTAAAATCTAATGATTTATCGATGTTGATTTTATTTTGGGCATATTGCACTAAAAAAAATTGAGCATAGAAGGATATTATGGTGTTTTAGACTTTTTTGTACCAGTAGTAAAAAGACTAATAATCATATGGTTGTCAAAAATATAGAGTTTAAAGAATCGTAAATATGATTTTGCAATGTTTTCTTGATTTTTAAAAAAACATAGAGAAAGAAATGTATAATAAGGGATTTAGTAGCTCCAGGCAAAGCGCCGTTCTATCAACCAGAAAATTTGGATCACACTATACTATGCAATGATAAAGTATTGGTATCGATAATATTTCATTACTGTAATGAAAAAAACTATAAAAGATTTTGTTTTGAGACAAAATTATATTATAAATATTATAACTTGTATGTTGCATATAAATAGTTATTTAAATTATTTTTTGTATCATGTTCTCTGCACAGAAATATATAACACACTTAAATTTATATCTTTATTATGTTGAATTCAATATAATAACCAAATTTTACATAATGTATCCGGATTTGCACATATTGAGCTGTCACACTTCTTATGTTAGTTGAAAATTTTTATTTACATGAATTACAGCATGATTTTTATAAAAAAAATTGTTCGCCGAAAACCAAGAATCTTTTGTGACTTTTGGCTACAGAATTCTAATCTTTTTATGCTCCTAAATATACTTTTATTTTAAGTGCTCAAATTTTTACGCTAAATTCACAGCAAAAATATGCAAATTTTGATAGGTCAAATAATTCTTAAAATAATAGAAAATTAAAAATTTTGAACATATCATATTAATAGATAGAATGAACCATAGATAATTCTTGTAATTTCATATTTATGTTAAAACATGAAAACTAACTGATATTTCGCATTTCAAATATTACATAGAGAACAAATAGGCAAAAAAAATAATTATAATATAAATATATTACTACTAATATAATTTGTATTTAAAGAGTTTGATTTATGTGCTATTGCACATTTTGCAGATAACTTTAGGGTTTAAAAAGATAACTTAAATCACGCAAACATAATAAAATGCTAACTTTAAATTTTGTATCGTGAAGTTATAATTTTTTTCTTTTTTATAATACACAAAAAATGCAATCAATACAACATGCATTTTTGGCTATATGCCTTATTTTTTTATATAAATTATTAATTTACAATATTTAATATAAAGTTCATAAACAAATAATTTGTGTAATTAAGCTTATGGCCTTTTTTAAAAATTACGTATGTTTTACAACTATTTAATATACCAACGGTAGATCTACTGAAAAATAGATAAGAACGAATATCATAAGGAATATTTTAAATAATCCATAATAAAAAAAAGAATTATAACAAAATCTATTTCTTTTAGTAATAAATCATCTTGCTTTAGGCTTATCAATACTGGTAAATTATTAATTTCAATTTTCTTCTTTATATAAAATATTTATGACAGTGATATATAATTTAAAAGTAAATAAGTAAAGAAATAGTTTGAAACAAAGGATGTAACGATGTAAATGCGATATTGCCAGGTTTTATACAACACACAACTAAAAGTCAAAATACAAAGAATTTCATGCTCTTCTTAATCTTTACTATACATTTTGCCGTAAAACACGTGTTCAAAAAATGCAAACAACACTTATATTTAAAATGTATATTATAAAAAAATTCTTATATGTTGTTTGAGCTAAAAAAATGTATATATGCAAAAAAAATGCGTGAAACAATTCCATAGTATTATATATATTTGATTGTTCGTGCATTAATATGATATTTTATAAAGAAAATAAGTAAAATATAGCTATTTTATTAACTTTTATAGCTATTTTTTGTTTTTTTAAAAATGTTAAAAGCTCTATATTTTCAGAATTCTGAGATCATATTTATTAGGCTAAAGTCAATTTATGATCTATATATTTATATAATCAAATTTTCATAAATTTTTTCAATATGATTGAGGAAAATTGTAATCATCATATCATTCAATGCGTACTTTGATTTTTTCATGTTTTTAGAATTTTTTTTTATAGAAAATTTACACATAAGGGGTGTTTTTAAGCTTTATAGTATTCTTGCTTATTTTAATTATAGCAAAAATACAGTAATTCAATATTTTCTTGTATTTATTATATTTATATACTACTTTCACTGCACTATGACATGCATTCTTTAAAAAATTTTGTATAAAAAGATTAAATTCTAATTACTGATAATCGAAAGATTTTATCTATTTTTTATATAGTTGTTTCTGTTGTTTGTCAGTTCAAAATAAAACTCAAGTAATATAATATTTTTTTGAATTCTGTAAACAATAGGGTTTTAAAAATACTTTTTCTATATCTATTGATCGTAGTAATCGTAAAAAAACCATTATAAAATATACAATAATTAATTGAAAATTTTTGCAAATTATTCACATGTTTTTTTAATGTCATTGTTTGTACAAATGCAAACTTGTTTATGCTATATGTTAAGAACAAATTATAGGGATATTCAAGTGTAAGTTTATATCATACATATATATATTATCCAAAATTTCTGGCATTAAAAAAAAATTTTATAATGATTGCATTGCTTATATCATAGTAATTATAAATGTTTATGCTAGACAGGTTTTGTAACCAGTTACTTTTTGTCATGAAATTACACAATATTACAAAATATTTTATGATTAATCAACACAAAGTTACTTTACTGTTTTTGTAAATATAAAATAATTTTTTTAGGTTATATTTCTAAATATTAATTTTTAATAATCGTAGCGAAGATTTTTATAGATGCAAAAAAAATTTCTGTTTACCGCCGCTAATATTGGATCTACCATATTTAAGTTAATATCATATATTTTATTTTTTTAGTATTATGTCTTAAAGTCGATTACTATAACTATCAGGAGATATACAAATCGAACAAAATTGGTTCAGTTTAGTTTAAAGCCATAATAAAAACGTAAAACACAATAAAATTTGTAGAATGTTTAGAAATGATTGTATTAAAATAGTTTATCTCTAATTTTTAGTTTTTATATTTTTCTACGTTAAATAAACATAATCCATTTGTACGGATTATATAATACGTATTTTGGTGCATAGTATGTATTAAATATTGCAATTTGTTTGGCAATGCACAATAAATCTAATAAATCGTAATTAGTTATGTTGTAAATTTTGTGCACTATGCAGTTTTAATCATTTGTATTTTTAGTATTTTTTTTATTAAAAAAATACCAAGTATACATAAATGAATTTTGAATATCATTTTTTAAAATATAAATGAAGATAAGTTTTGTAAAATATAAGTCTCCTATTGCGGCGATTTATTTCTCTTTGGCTTCACTTAAAAATTATGCTTGATATGGCCTGTTATAATTATATTAGTTTCATTCAAAAAACAGATTCGCAGTTAAGAACTTTTACTGCTATAACTATTATAGAAATAAATAAAATTTGGATAGTTTACAAAATTCTATATCCACTGAATAATTATCTTCTAAAGTAATTATTTTATAAAATATGAGTGTTTTTTAGAACAGCAGGTTTCATATCGAATGATAATAAATTTTAGAATCTTTAAAAAACAAACTAAGAACGTTACTGTATTTTAAATATAAAATATCTATTGATAAGTTTTTTTTTATAGATGAATCTAAAAAGAATGAAATAATTATCTGTAAAAACAATTAAGAAACTATGAGAGCAAAATTTTTTCAGAATTCACTGTATAACAACGCCTTCATAAGCAAATTATTATACAAATAAAACAAACAAAGACGTTAACTATTATATCTATTTTTTTAAGTAACCCCATTTAAAAATAAAAAATAATATAGTTGACTAGTATTTTAGCAAAAATAGCTAGTACAATGATATCAATCTACGTTGTAACATATATTTTCGCTGTTACGCTATCGACACAGCATACTATTTTCATAAAAAAAACCCGAGTACTGTAATTCAAAAAATAAATTTAATACAAATTTTTATTTCTTTACATATGACTTAGTGACAAAAATTAGTATATACACTGTAAATGAAAATGAAGCAAATTTAAACATATATTTTACTTATAATGCATATGCATTAGGTGAATTTTTCACGGCTTAAAAGTTTTTAAAATAAGCTACGCCATATATTGTTATACAAAAATTTTTAGGCTGTTTCAATTTTTATTAATACTATACAAAGATTTAATTCAAATATTTTTTCATATTTTAAATAAAAAAGCTGCATTAATATCAATTGTTACTACAAACATAAAAAAAACTTTAAGCATATCACTGTAACGTTATCAGAAATTGTTTACTATGTATTAATAAAGATATCTAAAATTTCAATAAAAATGATTTTCATATTATCTTAAAAAATTTTAGGAATACCTATTTTTTTGTATATTCAATTTTTAATAAATCATATAACAATTAATTTTCTATATGTAAATTTAAGTCCTGAAGCAACGTGAGAAACGTGCGATTTTAACGGAATATAACCTAGACAATGATCTAAATCTGTTTTAAGAGTTTATTTTCATTTTGAAGAAAAGCCACAAATGTACTCCTGCAAAGTTATGTATCTTTGATATATCAAAAAAGAATTATTTTTGAATTCTATTGAACTTTCAGTTTTTTCAAAACAATATTAAAATCATTCTTGTTTATAATTTTACCTTTGAAATTTACTTTTAGGTATTTTGATTGTTGTCACAGTAAGATATGCTTTTTATGCGTAGGATTGTCGATTTTTTATTCTTTCGCATAATTTTGCATTAAAAAAATTCTCTTAAGCAGATATGATTACAAAACAGTTATTAATTGCTTTTTTAAATTTTTTGGATAATTGTGATTATATTTTTAGAATTTATAAAGAAAAAAACTTTACATTACACTATATTAGTTGAAGTCTTATCAAGTCTCACAGAAAATTGTATTACTGTTTTTATAAAAGTATTGAAAACCTTTTTTTGTCTGTCTGTATCAAACTTATTTTTTCTTCGGGAATATTGGGTAAGAGTCTCATATTTGAAAGGAAAAATAGTACGTGAATTGTATATGAATAGACATACATAAGAATATAATCTATATTGTGCGATTCTCAAATTATACGAAGCAAATTATAGTATCTTATCGATATATATTTGTGCTAAACAAATATAAATATCTTTTACATAAAAAAAAACTTTATTATATAAAAGATAATACAAACATTATACTATATATGAAAAAAGATCGTGTATGTGAATTAATCTTGCATTATATATACCACATAGATGATCTTAAATTAAGCATACAGGCAGTTGCGGGCGCGAACAATAGCATAACTCAATTTATTGGGCAATTTTTTTCTTCTAGAAATTTATAGAAATACATATGGGATTTTTTTTATGAAAATCTTATAAAACGTTGTGATAGAAATCGATTGCATCTAATATAGTTATATTTTACGCTGATTTTTTCTTTAATTATGATTCATTTTTAACGTAATAATGCAAGTAAGAAAAATAAGTTTTTTATTGTTTTTAGATTTATTATTTTTACACATGTGCTATAAATAAAAGGTACACAAAATAATTGAGTTAAAAAATAAGGTTATATTTTTGTTACATGAAACACGTATAATATGTCAAAACATACATTATAATATATTGAAAAAAATTTTAAAATATAGATTATTTATGAAAGATATTTTTATATGTCTTATATAATATGAATAGTTTCATCAAACTACAAAAAAATGCAAAATTATACAAAATTTTTGAGTATATTGTTTGATATGATTTTTTAATACATATATATCTTTCTATTATAATTTTTTTTAACTATATATTAAATATAATTCTTTTCAAGCGCTTTTTATTAAATATAGAGTCTTTTTAAGTGATTTCTTTTAGATGTTATATAAAATGAATAATTGCAAAAAAAATACATGAAGTGAATTCTCTATATGTATCTTAATTAATTTATAATATCAAAGCACAAAATTAAGATACATTTTACTCTAATAAATATCTTGAAGATATGAATATTTTTATATGTTTTTTGTAATATAAAAAGTTTTTTTGACTATGAAACCCGTACTAATCTGCTCTGACAAGGACGCACTTCTTGTGCACTGCGAGGCGAGTCATCAAAATGGTGGAAATTCTTCACGTAGAGTTGGTGGATACGAACCTACCCTACTATTTAATTTATGTCTTTAAGCAGTCCGGACGGTGATTTCTCAACTATGTAAACTGTTATGTATCTTCTCAGAGAGAGGAAGAACATCAAAGGTATTATTTTTTCCATGATGCAACATAGTAGCGCTCGCTCAAAAGAGTGTTCCTGGTGCGTGTCAACGCATTATTTCTTTCGTAATTGTCTGATAATCAAAGCCCGAACGTGGCGAGTTAAGTATAATTGTCAATAAATTGTAATAGTGAAGCTTTTAGTTTTTAGTTTCACTTAAGAGATGTGCATTGTGCGAAAAAATTTTCCTAAAGACGATAAACATTTTTTATAGTGCAAGATGATATCTATTGTAAATAACGATATTTTTTAATGTCAATTTTGTGCTTAAGTATGTGCTTTTCTTCCTTTTTTTTTATTTTTTTGTGTCTTTTATTTTAGCCCATGAAGATATATGATGAAAAATCAGCAACAGGACAGGTCAAGAGATTCGACTACTATAATCACGATCTTAAAGATAGTAATATAACAAAAACACCAGAGAATATCATTCGTATAATATTTATTTTTTTAGAACTTATTTTGAAATAAAGTGTTTTACACATCATAATATCTAATCTTATTGTGTACCAAAAAACCTATTTTCCTGATCTTATAGCTTTGTTGTTAAAAGAATATAAAATGTCACCAAAAATTTAGTTTTTTCGCAGTTTGAGCATTTATTTTTCAAAAATTATTGAACCCACATAAACAATTATATAATGTAAACTTATATATGAAGAAGCAAGAAAAAAATAAAACCTATAATGCTTATTAGTTTTTTTGTCCAAAAAGTGGCAATTATATAACTGAATGAAGTTACGATGCAAGTTTTAGTTGTAATGATTATATAAATGATCAATGTTTTAAATCCATATTTCTAATACCAAATAGTTAGAAAGATTTTTTCATGTTTTCTTTATGTCAGTTATTTTGCTATTTCATAGTTTTTGCATAAGATGATATCAACCAGTCAAATTGAATCAGAAAAATCTAAATCATTTTGGAAAAATTCAATTCATTTTGCGTTGAGATATGCTAAACTGGGTAGAAAATACTAAAAGTTTATTTTTTAAAACGAATTTTTGAATTATAAAAATGACTTTAACTTTCAATTTTTGCAACTATAAACATTTTTCAATCAATTTATATTGATAAATTGTTTTGAATCACAATTTAATTTAAAAGCGATACGAAACAAATTAGGACATTTAACAAAACTTTTCTTAAATTTTTATGTGTGAATTCGCACATCAGTGATCTACCTTATTTATTTCATATGGGATTTAATCTTATTATATAAATTACTATGCTAAAATTTAAAAATATATTATGAAGTTAAATTTGTTATCATTTTTTTTAATTGGGCAAAAAATAGAATTAATTTTCGGTATGATATCAGAATAAAGTTATAAACAGTTATAATAATATTTTGTAAAATATCAAATTATGCTAAACTTAATATCTCGACTTATAGTATAATGAAAAAATTAGCCACATTTTAAATGAAATTTGCTTATTTATAAAAAAATGAAAACAAGTAGCTTTTTTTAATATCCTTTTATGGAATAATGATCATAATAGATATTTCGTCATGTTTTAGACTAACTCTAGATAATAATCAAATATATCTTAAGGTTTCATCTTAGTTAAAAAGTATTCGCACATTAAAAGTTTTTTCTTTTTCTCATAAACAACATAATTTTTGATTGCAACAGATAAACGCCTTGCCAGTCTTTTCCAAGCCCTCTGAAGCTTTTCAACTGAAGAATAGTTTTCAATGTCATAATAAAACGTACCTATCAGTGGATTTCTTCGATATAAACCCAAAATTGATTTTATAATTGTTTTACGATCAATTATTGCTTTGTTGGAAAACTGGTACATTTTTTTGGATCATCTATAAAGCAACAGGTTATTAGATCAATTAACATAGATGATATTTTTTCCCCATATGATCCATTTCTTCTTCCAAATGTTCAATAATTTTTTATAATTGACATGTTCGTTTATTTTTGTATGTATTGTAGATTCTTTACAAAATAATATTTCCGAAATCATAAGAAAATCTTTTTAGAAAGGCAGACCTATGATGTCATTAAAATTCAATTCAATATTTAAGAATAAAACATCCAATGTGGGTTTTTGATTTTCAACTAATACTTATTAAAAGTTTACACTTTTTAATTTTCAAAATCTCTATTTACTGACTAAATAATTTTACAACTTTTAAAATTTTCATGAGACAATTATTTTGAAAAGCATGTGACCAATGCCTTAACATTCCCCTTTTCACTTGTTATTTTACACCTGATGCTTCTACGAAAAGTTTATAACTGTATATATTTGTGAAAAGCGTTAAATTACTTCATAAATCATTCAATGCCTGTGTTTCAAACATTTCTTTTCCCAATGTTGCAAGCAATTTGTGCTTTTTAAAGTTTTTCAAAACAATACAATTAGGGAAAAAAACAACATCAAAGTTACTTCCATTCTATATGAATATGTCTGTTCATACCGCCTTTAATATTTTGTCAGTTAACTTTGTATTAATTAAGAAATGATTTTTACATTCCTTTTTGTATAATTTCCACGAAAGAAATCAAAACTATTTTTATAGACACTTAAGCTATTATTTATGACTATTGGTTGCATATTTTCATCTTCATTAATCAATTTTTTTATAATATTCTCGAAATTTACGTTTTCCGTGATTCGATTTTCTTTATCATTTGGTCTAACTTTAATAAAATCATTCTCACGATTTTTTATATACTCTTCAAGATCAATGCTTCTATTATCGCTATAAAAATCATCCGGTTGAAAATCTTGATCATTTAATTGCTGATTTGAACCTACTTGGGTCTTTATATCCGAATAAAGTTCAATATTTGTTAGATTAGAAGTTGGATCTTAAGATAACCATCTTAATTTGAAAAAATATAGTTCAAAAATCCTAATTTTTTATTTATTTGTATAAAATGTTGTTTTGAAATTTACCATATTATTAATATAGCAAAATTCTTGTATATTTTTCCATTTAGCAAGCGGAATATTTTCAATGTTCTGCAAAGCATTACTATCAAAAAATGTTCGCAATTAAACGAAGTATTTTTCACATCCTCTATGAGAAGACATTAAATCTGATACGTTCTCCTGAACCGATGTATTTGTTATGTTTAAAGTTTTATCAAATCCTTTTCTTGGTTTTTCATCGAATAAATATTTCTTGAAAATGATAACTAATATAGCAACAATCAGAAAAAAGTAATAATGTGCTTAATTGTATTCTTCTAATTATTTTTAGGGTTTGGTGATTAGCTTAACTAAATAAAATCTTGAATATTATAGACCAACTCAAAAACTAATTAACTATATTACCTGTTTTGAAGACCTGATTTGCATTTCAATATAGAAAAAGTTATTTAAACATATGATAGTTTACATAATATGAAACACTTAGGTTAATTCTAATTTTAACAAATTATAGATAAATTTTGATAATAAACTAAATATAAAGCATGTTAAAATATAATTTCAAAATTTTGTTGATTTCTATATTGTAAAATAGATACAGATGACACCTAGAAAGTATATAAAACACAAATCTTTATAGGATAATGTTTTTATTAATAAAAAAACTGATTTAATACAACTCTATTTTTCATAAAGAGATAGTTCTTTTAAATGTTGTAAAGTTTATTAGTAATTTGAAAATATATTAGAATAAAATGCTTTAACTAAAAGTATGAATTTTTAGAGTTTTTTTTTTGTGTCATTATATGTTTTGGGTTTGCTTTTTTATGTATTGAAGAACTTTTATGCTATGATAAAAAACATTCAAGATTAAAGAAGGAAATAAGGTTTATTGTTTCTTACACTTTTGGTAACATAAATATTGTATTTAGTATTCAAAAGCAATATTTATGAATTTATTCTTGTAAATTGCGTGAATAGTCAAATTGAGCAAATATGACGCCTATAAAACTACATTTACCTTTAGCAGGAAATAAATATTGATATAAAAACAAAATTCAATAATGATAATTGAGTTTAAGTGTTTTTTTGTATTTAAATAACAATTAAATATAATTTTGCTTATTATTTATCAATTTCGGTCTAGAGAATATGTATTTATAAACAAATTTTACAGTAAATCAAAAAAAAATAAAATTTATTTTAACATTTCAAAAGCTAAAACAAAACGATATGAGTTATAAGAGCATGATAGATAATATCAAAGTAAACAGATGAATCTTGCTAATAATATGATTGTTAAATAAATTTGTATTAATAGGTTTTTTATATATTTTCTTTAATGTAAAAGAATATGACATCGATGGCTACATAAAAGAAAACAAAGAAATATTTTTAAATTTTCTTAATGAAATATATATAGAACTTCACACCGTTCATAACGTCATAAAATAAATTCAAAAAATATTTTTTTTTGTAGTTCTGGATATTGCTCTAGAAAGCTAGAGGCTTATTAAAACTTTGATGTAATTATAAAAGATATAAATAAAAGAACAGATCATATTTAAATTTTTAATGCTTTCATATAAAAAGCCAAAACATTTGAAATATAAAATCAAGCAAATTTTTATGTTTTATTTTTTGTCACTTGCGTTTATTGTCTTGAATTCTTTTTTTTGTTCCAGAATTATTAGAAAAGACTAAGTAA